>MJUU01022555.1:427-39404 GCA_002080025.1 Modiolus philippinarum
AAATTATATAACATGGAACAAAGACCTGGGACATAAAAACAAGTAGAATATCAAAGGAGTAAATTATATAACATGGAACAAAGAACTGGGACATATAAAACAATCAGAATATCAAAGGAGTAAATTATATAACATGGAACAAAGACCTGGGACGTATAAAACAAGTAGAATATCAAAAAAGCAAATTATATAACACGGAGCAAAGACCTGGGACATATAAAACAAGTAGAATATCAAAGGAGCAAATTATATAACATGGGACAAAGACCTGGGACATAAAAACAAGTAGAATATCAAAGGAGTAAATTATATAACATGGAACAAAGAACTGGGACATATAAAACAAAAAGAATATCAAAGGAGTTAATTATATAACATGGAACAAAGACCTGGGACATATAAAACAAGTAGAATATCAAAGGAGTAAATTATATAACATGGAACAAAGACCTGGGACATAAAAACAAGTAGAATATCAAAGGAGTAAATTATATAACATGGAACAAAGAACTGGGACATATAAACAATCAGAATATCAAAGGAGTAAATTATATAACATGGAGCAAAAAACTGGGACATATAAAAAAGAGAAAAACAAAAATTCAGAGGGAAAATAACACAAGACATCAACGAAACATAAAAAATATATATAATACTCACGATATTAATTCTGATAAAAAGGCAAGAATGGCATCACTTTAATGATAATGCCCCAGATACATAATCTTCAAAGAAATATGATGCTGTCTAAAGCTACACTGGAGTTACATCCTATGAGATGTTTGATGATATGCGATCCTATTTGTCGTTGTAGTAAAGAAACATGCTTTGGAACTTAATGGAATGTTGTATATTGAAAAAAAAAAATGATTATGAAGCTGTATAGAAGTTAGATACACGGTAAACTAATAATACCGAAGTAAAAAGATATAAAGCAAACATTTCTTAACTAAAAATTCCAAAAACATGCAATTCAGATGGAACACAATATTGAAACAAAACTAAAGCCCTATCAGTTTGAACATCCAAAACCAAAAACTTAAGGCATTACCAGATGCCTGGAACGATATGCATGATCTAGCTGTTCCAATAGCAGATTCACTTTTGTTATAGTCGGTATTTGTCAGTACGGTAATAAACTTTAGATCTACTCAAACTGCCTACTCGTTTCTTATTTCTCTGTCTAATTTGAATCAAAATGTATGATAATAACGATCTATCTGAAGCTGAACGATATACTGCGAAATGATAATAATAATAATAATAATATGTTTATTCCAATCAAGGGCCCATGCAGGGCAAAGTCATTACAAAGATTACATTATATTACATCATATATAGAAAAAAAACAGTCATATACAATAAACAGTTTGTATGCAGAGACGAGTAAACACATGTTACTAAATGTCTCTGGTTTATCACAAGTGATGAAATGTGTGATACTTACCAACATGGAAATGTATTTTTATCAGAAACTTCATTGTAGTTAAACTACTTCAAGATATGTAAAAATGGCATAAATTGAAAGTAAGAGAAAACTGAACAATCAGTCTAAAAAAATAATCAAAAGACAATATCAACATTGGAAACCTAAGATACAAAGACAACGACGGAAAGAAAAAGGGGAACAAACATACAGATGAATAGTACTGAGCAAAATAAAAGGCATGGTTGAGATCACGTGAAATGGTAGAGAAAGAATCTCGTGCTTATTATAAGACACTCGCCGCGATGAACATGTAAAACCTGGTAGATATCTCAAATCCGGTAGAGGAAACAACAATTTTAAGCTTTTAAACAGTAACATCTGTTATCATCTGGGAAATGAATATCTTATAGCGGTCCACATGATCGTGATGTCGACCGTAAAACTTCTGCAGTGAGTAGCATACCCTTGTTTTATTGGTGAATGAAAGGATATGGAGTAAATTACATTATTTGGCCTATTTGTGAGCAACTGGGCTCTATCAAGGAAGTCACTGTATCGACCACAGGCCATGGAGTAGCGAATGAGTTGGGAGATGTCAACTCCATAAGCTGGCGCTGTAGCAATGCTGCTAAAAAGAAAAGGGAAGTTGATGATTGGAAAAGGGAATCCATCGCGTTCGTCATACAGATTAGTATGTAGTCTACTTCTGTTGTCAATTTCAAGATGCATGTCAAGAAATTAGGCCGATGTGGAAATGTCTGTAGTATCCTTTGGATATGTCAGATGAAGAAAAACACCAAAGCGAGGATTGGTTAGTGACAATTACATCATTGTACTTAAGAGTATATGGTTTTAACAGCGACTTCTTTGATAAGATCTCGGTTGCTGCTCACAAATAAGCTATTTCAAACAAAAATATGCTACCTATGACTTGCAAAAACTACTTAGACGTATGATACCCATAACGCGAAGTCATCACTGCAGAGGTTTTACGGTCGACGTCACTATCTTGGGGACCGCTATGGGATATATATTTCCCAGATGCAAAAGAACTTTCCCTTTAAAAGCTTTACTTTGTTTTTGCACTATTAGATTTGACCCCATTAAAAGAAAGGCAACTGACAATAGAGGTACACTACAAACTAGGCTGTACGAAAAAAACGCAATAGCCAACTTCCCTTTTCTTTGTAACAACATTCCAAAAGTACCGGCATATGGAGTTTACATCTTAAAACTCATTCGCTACTCAAGGGTATGTGGTCTATACAGTGACTACATTGACAGAATTCGGCTTCTAATAAATAGGCTACTTAAGCAAGGGTGTGTTACCTATAACTTGAAGTTATCACTACGGAAGTTTTAAGATCGCCATCACGATCTTGTAGACCGTTATGGGATATTTTACGAAAGGATATGGAGTAAATGAATATGAGACCATAACACATTTTAATGAGCTGTATGGCCATTTCGGAAATTTATTTCTCATCAACAGCACTAGAATCCAAACAAAGGAAATCCATAATTTCAAAAAATGTTTAAAATGCATAAAACCAAACGAAATCCGAATAATCAGTAATATCAAATATAGCTAAGGACAAAACTACGATGGAGGGAGTTAATCCTTCGGTTTTAGAATTTGCATAAATTTAGATAATAGTAATTGAAAAAGTGTAGACATGAGATATTATCTCATGTACAAGTACACCATATTTTCAAGATGACAACAGATCTTTCTCTTTACCACTAAAGTTTTCTTTTCCTCTACATGGTTTACTTTACTACCGGAGTTAACGACATGTTCAACACCGCGGGTGTCTTATAAGAAGCAGAAGATGCTTACTCTACCAGTGCACCTGATCTCACCCATTGTCTTTTATTGGGCCCGTTTTGTTCATTTTTGTATATGTGTGTGTCTTCATCTCTCTTTTCTGTGCCGTGCTCATGTTTTTGTTTCTTTGTTTTCCGATGTTGCCATTGTGCTTGGATTGGTTGTTTTAGACTGACGGTTCGGTTCTCACTTTCTTGACATGTTCATCACAACAGGTGTCTAATAGAAAACAGGAGAAGCTTACTCTTCCGGTGCAACTGATCTCACTGGTGCACCTGTCAATGGTTTTTGGTTGGATCTGTGTTCTTCACCTTTTTCATTAATTATTTCTGAATATACGTAAATCAAACTCCGTATATACATAATTATTTATGACAATGGAACAAAAATGTTTCTTCATGGAGAGTAATAATATTGAACAAAGTATTTGCATTATATTTCAGCGACACAGTCGCCTTCATCAGATGCAAAACAATGTTTCACATCTGATGAAGGCGGCTGTGTCGCTGAAATATAAAATTATGTATATATATATATATATATAAATCGAATTCCATAATTATTTATGTATATACATAAATCGAATTTCGTATATACATAATTAATTATTTTTGTCCTCAATATCGCGCCATACACTTTCTCGTGCAATTTCCCGCAAAATTTATTAACTCGAATAATTCAAGCCCTCTCCGTATCCGATTCTCTCCTTCTACGTAGAATAATCCAGTCGTTATATTCCACTCACTACGATCGCTACATTAACGTTAATGTAGCGATCGTAGTGAGTGGAATATAACGACTGGATTATTCGGGTTACAAATTTATTCGAAACACAATCGTCTGTGTTTTACGTTAATTAAACACGTATATTATGAAATTTCTCACATCTTGCTTGATAAATCTTAAAATTCAAACTTTAGCACTTCTTTTGACTCGGTATGAGAAACTATAAATATCTCCTCAGTAGAAACTATATTCCCTTCTTTTATACTATTCTCAAAACGCATTACAAAATACGGAATTCAGCATTTATTTAAATGGTGCAATCTTTACCTTTAGTTAACCCGGACTGAAAATATTATCCAGCCAATTTATTTATATTGACATTGCCACACACATATTTACCTGAGCGAATTTTCACCTGTCACAGGTATGACACATAACACATAAAATTAGGTCAGACAACATTCAAACATAGTCAATTTAGTACTCATGCTGTGATCTATCAAAGTTTCCTATACAAATACCTGAATATATTAAAACTTTATAGGATTAAAACATCCAGAGATAATATTTAGATATTGTGAGAATCATAAGGATATATATATATAGTTCCAACATTAATTGTTTAGTAAGTATCTTTGTTTACTGTTAAAAATGATTTCATAAACAATGGAAGCACTTGCACAAACCACACTAAATGTGTTATAGGTACATATATAAATTTATAAAACTTGGGACTTTTAGACAAAGAACCATAATATTGCCAAAGACTGGACAGGTATTTAAAGTATGTAAACATTTTCCTATATCCCACACATTTGACAAGCCTGTGGCCATTTACATATCTTTTACGGTATTAATCATAATAATCTGTGTTTATTGATAAATGTAAAGCCTTTTTGTGATAATCAAGCGAAAATAGGAGATATGGAGTAAATGTGTAAATGGAACATATCCCTACATGTACTTATAAATAGGCACCTATTTCAGTATTACGCAAAACATTAATCTAATTCAATTTCAGATTTCCTGCCCCTACCCATTTCTCACCTTTCCAGTGGCAATCAAAGCTCCTTGCCCTGGTTGACCCTTCTTTTTGTTGTTTTCTAATCGGAAGGATTTTACAATTCCCTGTACACTATCACCTGACAAGGATATTCAGGGATTTTACTAAGTTGCTGACTATAATTTTTTTTACACATATATATTATATATTCAAATTACATCAATTTAATTGGAATTCAAACAAGAATAAAAAACCAAGATGGATATTTTCTTATTCTCTCTCACAATTATTCCTCATACATACATATATATACTAGTACAGGAACAACATTGTAAAAATCTATTTAGCTGCAGTTGAAGTAAATTTATCTGATAGAAAAAGGAATATTATAATCTACTAAAAATGATATTGAGGGCTGACCAAAAAATACATGGTAAATTATGAATAGGCACCTATTTCAGTATTACGCAAAACCCTTTCAATCTAATTCAATTTCAAATTTCCTGCCCCTACCCATTTCTCACCTTTTCAGTGGCAATCAAAACTCGTTGCCCCGGCTGACCCTTCTATCTTTATTCTTTTTTAAATTGTTTAATTTGTTCTCGACCTGATTGATTAAGATGTATGCTACATCAGGACGAAAACAAATTAATCAATCCAAAAACATTTATAAGTAAAAGAAGAAGAAAAGGTGAGAAATGGGTAGGGGTAGGAAATCTGAAATTGGAATAGATTGAAATGGTTTTGCGTAATACTGGAATCCATATTTCAGTGGTTTTGCGTGATTTGATTAGACCATATTGTGCGATTGCGCTTTTTTATCTGTTTATTTGAATTTGAAAAACAGAAATCAGACGTTGTTCATGAGTTGACGGAAACTGCAGCTACTGCCTCCTGCTTAGCTGGATTTCTTAATCCACAGATTTGGTTCTGCTTTAGACTTTTTTATCTATATATGGGAGATAATAAGTGTAATACATTGGTATTTATACGTAAATATGTTTATCAAAGATGTCATAAAACATATCATTGTTACTCAAGAAACAGCGATAATACCATGTCAAACAGTATACAGGGTAATCTTAGGACAACAACCAATTTTTGCGCAATATTTAATGAAAGGATATGGAGTGAATGAACATGAGACCATCCATAACACATATGTTAACTCCAACTACAATAATTTAATGAGCTTATGGCCATTTCGGAAATTTATTCCTCATCAGCAGCACTAAAACCCAAACATAGGGAATCCATTCTTGCAAAAAATGTTTAAAATTCACAAAACCAAACGAAATCCGAATACTCAGTCATATCAAATATAGCTAAGGACAAAACTACGATCGAGGGAGTTAAACCTTAGGTTTTAGAATTTACATGAATTAAGTTAATAGTAATTGAACAAAGTGTACACATAAGATATAATCTTATGTACAAGTACACCATATCTAAGAAAATAACCCTGTTTGGTTTTATATTTTGTGTCCCAATACATGTTCCGGTATACTAGTATTTTGTTAGAGTTATTGTCAAATTTGTTGTTAATTTTGCTTCAGCAGTGTAGCTTTGGAACGNTAAACCAGTACAACATTTATAAGATGAATGGAATGTTCTCTAATTGTCATGTACATTTACTGAAAAAAGTGGCTTTATTCATAAAGAAAATTTGTAATTTGTTATAAATTTAGTAATGTCTGTTCTCTCTGCTATGTTTTATATGTTATATGTTGTATACTTGTCCTCTTGTTACACAATTTGTGTCTGAGTGTTGTCTAATAAACTTGAAACTTGAAACTTGTTAAGCAGAGCCCAGCTTTATCAAGGTTGCAATGTAAAACAAACATAGTTAAATGTTAAGACTCTTTTGACTCGAAAGCCATTCGATTCTGAAAACCTTATTCGAGTCTATTAACACGAATACGTTTTTTAAAGTCCCGAGTGACCAATTTATCAGCGAAACATATAACTTTATAAAACCCCACAAAAAAAAGAAATCATGCAAATGGAAAAAGTTCGTATGTCGACGAGAGATAGAGGTCAAACACGTGAGGTCAAACCTTTCCATAAAACCAATTCCAGGTGACAAAGACCATCCAGTCAGTGAGTCAGTGGTAGAACGTTTCAACAAAACCATAAGGTCCCTATTACTTGCATCCGGTAATTTACATTACTTAAGAAAATCGGGGTAATAACAAAATTACCGAACGGAGTGGTCAAGAGCAAAAATGTAAAACGTTTTTTTTTTTTCTGGAACCCTTAACACCTTTTCTTCGGGGTGAAAAAAGCCAGTATTGAGATCCTGGCATGCATTCATTATGTAGTGTACACCATTATACATTTTTAAATGGTATTTGCGGTCTGACGCGTCTTTGCTTAAGTATGCAGCAATGTGGAGCAAGATCGAAGCTGATCAGCCAGCTTTAATTCAGATAAGATCTTGCTTAAGTATGCAGCAATGTGGAGCAGGATCGAAGCTGATCAGCCAACTTTAATTCAGATAAGATCTTGCTTAAGTATGCAGCAATGTGGAGCAGGATCGAAGCTGATCAGCCAGCTTTAATTTAGATCTGAGTACCTTTATATGTTTGGACTGCTGCTTTGTCACAAGTGAAAAAAAAATCCGTCTCATAAAAACTGACTATTTCACGGTTGTTGCACTCATGTTGGATAGGGGCAGATTTTATGGAAAGGGAGAGAATGTTATAAAAATACGGGAAAGTGTTGCCAAGCAATAGTTCTAACACCATGATAGGTTCCCGAATTTTATTTAACCATTTCTAATTCTTTTCTGAAAATTTTGCCACCTATCCAATATGGCTCCAATAACAGCGGATTGGTCTATTTGTGCTGGTAATTCTGCTCAAAAATGTACTTGGTATGATAGTAATCTACTAATACTAAAGATTGCTTGTTATGCACTTAATTAACAAAAAGATCCGTGTACAGAATCAAGCTATAAACTCTGGTTCTGCAGAGTAAAAGTATACTTGTAGTCACGCAGATGACGTATATTTGGTGCCATAGTGTGTATGTAATGACAGTTCTAGTCATTTTATTGACATAGGTACAGTGAAAACCTGGACTATTTATTTGCTCATTTTATTTACCTTTAACATACATACAAAAGGTTAGACACAGGTTAAAGCCAATCTGTGAAGTTGTCTCTAAAATGTATCATCGACACGACCGTATTTGACGGAGCATGCTCAAATACCAGGGAATAACCTCTTTTGTTTTTCTGTGGCAATCAGGTTTTTATTTTTAAAAAATCATATTTCAGAATCTTTTGTCGCACCCCTTCTTCACATTATAATTCTTTTTCCCAAATTAAAAAAAAACTGTTTATCAATATGGCAAAGTGAATATGCCAAAAATTATTATCTAGAGTTGAGTAATCATATAAAAAAAAAAAAAAAAAAAAAAAAAAAAAAGAACTTAAATTTTATGTTTCAATTTAAAAATAGGCAACACCGTACAAAATTTTTCAAATTAAACCGTTTTGTTCTTGTCGAATTCTATTTGTCTGCATATAGTCCTCAATATAAGAAATAAGGCTTCTATATAAAGTTATACACGTAGATCCAGTTTGAAAAGTCGGAAATATCTGAGTTTTTTTATACTAAAAATGGTACATAACGCTGGTAAACATGTTTATGTTGACTTTAAAAAACGCATGCTATGTAACTTGCTATAAATTGAAGGGTTGTTGCTCCTTTTCAGCACGAATGAAAGTAGCTTTCAGTTGATGGAATTCTGTCCTACATGCATGTATAAAGATTTTTTTTTTTAGAAAAAAAAAGCAGTTGAAACAGTACAAATCAAGCAGTAATTGTCATAAAGATAGATTGAGGCGATTGTAACATGTTGTTCATCTAAGTAGAAAAGAGATATGGGGCTTATGTATGTTTTATTTATATTTGTAATCAAGTAGCCCTCAGCAAATGTCCAGTGAAATATATATGAGTGAAATGTAAGGTAAAGTGTTTATTTGATTTGATTGTTGATATTAATTATTAAGAATGTGTCAATTATATTTACATTAATCTTTTTTTTTTTAAATTGCCGACAGAAATGAGATATCGTGATTTGACATGTAATTGATTGTAATATAACTTGACAATGGAGCCAGAGCCTGCGGCCCTTATTTTGGCATCACAAGAAGACGTTCTGTCACATGGTCATGTATTGTATGGACTAGTAAAAGAAGGACAGGATGGAAACTGTGTGGAGTCTACATCGCGAATGGTCAATGTTGTACCGAGAAAGAGGTATTGGAAATGAGGATTTCATCAGTTTTTTATACGACCGCAAAAATTTTTGCGGTCGTATATTGGTATGGTGCTGTCGTCGTCGTCGTCGTCGTCGTTGTCGTTGTCGTTGTCGTCGTCGTCGTCTGTAGACACTTTAGGTTTTTGGTCAATAACTTTAGTTCCAGTAGATCAATCCTTATGAAATTTTAACATAATGTTCTTTGGTACAAAAGGAAGGCTTGGCTTAGTTTTGGTAATTGTGGCCCCAACCGTTTTTAAAAAAGGGGCCAAAAGGGGTTAAATTGGGTGTTTTCACATGTTTGTTTGTAGAATCTNTCCATCTAATTATTGTGTCAAGCTCTTTACTGTGTCCACAGTCACTTTAAACTACTTTTGTTGAAATTTTAGTGGTCGACATGCTGCGGTCGTATCATGCTGCGCTCGGCGTAGCCCTTTATTTTCAGTT
The DNA here is from genome assembly GCA_002080025.1 of Modiolus philippinarum. Taxonomy (NCBI): domain Eukaryota; kingdom Metazoa; phylum Mollusca; class Bivalvia; order Mytilida; family Modiolidae; genus Modiolus; species Modiolus philippinarum. The sequence goes on from MJUU01022555.1 coordinate 10,130, forward strand.
GGAAAGATATGGACATAATCCTTGTTCATAATACACCATTTAGGGAACTCTGGAAAAGTAGCCTTACATTGCATGTAAACCTCTTTCTTTATATCCGTTCTTATAAACTGACTATCATATCTTCACACGTTGAAAAAGGAAAAAACTTTCATTTTATTTATCTAAAAGAAAGAACAATAAAATCAAATTCTCCATATTTCCCCGCATCAAAATAGTAAATCTGAAATGTGACATTTATAGTTGTCACAGATGGGTTTTTATGTACAGTAAAAATACTTGTGTACTTGAATCGTGTAAAATAGATTAGTACGTGTATAGAATGGGCAACACGGTCTCAAGTTTATCGAGGTAGTGTTCTTCTTCTACTATGGCCTTTAATGCGACGCTTTGTCTAATTTGTATAGATGTGACTCGATTAAGAGCCTTATTTAGTTAAATAACATATTGATCATTAAACAGGGCATTTAAGACTTACAGAGAGAAAACGAAGTATTGCAGAATTTTATTGAGGATATACCTATTTATAATTAGTTGTATATAAAAAAAACGACCCAGAAACAAAAATCCCAGACAAATAAGTAGATTCCAGATATCATCAATAAATAGGCCAAAATTTGGACAAAGTTTACATGATGGTTGGTATGTTGAAACAGGCGTTCGAACAGTCACATTAGAATTTGGTATAATGTTTGGGCTAATGTCAAATGAAAACGGTAAACACTGGATTTATAATTTTTATTGATGAAAACTCTAAGCTCTAAAAACTGTTTGCAACAGATAGTTGAGTCTTTCTTTGAATGTTGTGGTTCAATTATTGATAAACTATGTCAGATATAAACTCTTTAATGTTCAAGGCGTTTCAACATACAATATACAGCTTATATTTTTATATGGATATTATATAGTATTCACTTTTGAGCACAGACCCAAATGCACGCTATTTTCTTTAGGCCTGCCCGCGCTATGCAGCATAAGCATTGCATATTTTGGTCTCGTCAGCTTTCTATAAAGTATACCCATAATGTTTGCTTAGTAATAATTTTTGTAGAAATAACTGTCAACACGATTTTTAACTTAAACTTAATTTAGAACTTCCAAATTATTCCGAGTATGGGGGTTGGAAGATAAGTGTTATGTCAAACCCTTTCATCGATATAAGAATATATTAACATCATTGCTTTCCATTCTGACTATAACGGAACCACGTGAACAGTCACAAAATTATATTACCTTCTATACATCTAAAAATTAAGTTTATACAAAATATTGATATGCTTCAGTTACCCATGATTCAAAATAAATTTTATATAACTTAAAAAACTTCCTATAAGCTCTATAATTTGATATGGTTAAGGAAATGAATCTTTGATTTGACGTAGGAATCTTGTTCCAGTCAGGCGACACGAAACTTAAAAGATTACATAAACATGTTACTAAAAGATAAGATTGTCTCGCTTGTATTTAACAAATTTAATATAGGGTTTCAACTGAGATTTTCGAAACCTTTGACAAAATAAAATTGCAGAACACTGGTAGATATAGGTGTTGCATTAATTTTGTACGGGACTAATTTTCCATAACCAATCCAAATAACATTGGTGAATCATATATTCATCAACAGGAGGAATACGGTACACTAACCGCCATGGATTCCTTTGATCAACTGACCATGATTTTCCAACATTCAAGAATGATGCCGTCCTTAATAGGGTCTGTAAGTCTCGTCATGTGACTCACGAGAATCCACGATAAACAAGCAATTCGAATACGCTTCCCGCCAAAACATGACGTCTGAGGATTATGACGTTCAAATTTTTGTTTGAAACGTCATATATTTTTGTTTAAAATGTATCTTCCGGGTACAATTATTGATCCCGGAAGTTCCAAAATTGTACGAGACTTACAGGCCCTATTAACTGAACTATTCAACGTCTGTCAAGCAACATTGTCTTCGTAAGGATTAGAAGGTTACTAAATTTATCTTAACAATTAAGGAGTCGAGCCGACAGGCGAGACTTCTTAATCGTCAAGAAAGATTTAGTAACCTTCTAACCCACTTAGAAGGTATGTTTTACTCGAGACTCCCTTTTATCTGACAAGTTGTTACTCTATGATTTTTACAAATCAAAGACTATACGGTCAATAATTGTTAATCAGCAAAGATACAGGAAGAAGACAGTGGATGTAATTTATTGCTCATCAAACTCTTGTCAAAATGATACTGAAAATTTGTTTCATTTTTATAACAAAAACATTCAATGTGAACGGGTCAAATTAACTGAGGAGAATATTGAAGATCAATATTCTGAGAATATAATATTCAATATTATTATTCCAGGAATAGTATATATAAAAAACGTTGCTTGATTGTTTCCGAATCGATATATTAAATTGTGATCAATTGATGGAAAATGTGAAAAGTGAAAAAGGGAAAATTGAAATTCGGAAATAAATAAGTTTCATCATAAAAATTGAAAATATATAGTGAAAGAATGGAAATACAGCTTCATTGTGAAAAATGAAAAATTGAAATTTGGATGAAAATTACTCTTTCATTTTAAAAAGAAAGTGGAAAAAGTGAAAATTGAAATTTGGAAAAAATGGAAGTTTTCATTTTTAAAAAGTGAAAATTGAAATTATCTCGTGGAATTAAATGAAAGCAATGAAATTTTGTGATGGATATTTTATTACCACATTCTTTATTCATGTAGCAAATGAAACGCGACTAATCAGAATGATGCATTTCCAATCTCTAATGTGTTAAGTGTCTGTCTACTCTATTGTTCTGACTTGTATTAAGCAAGTTATTAAGATGGTCAGTACACAGATTTTTAACACTTTAGAGATTGGAAATGCAGCATTCTGATTGGTCGAGAAGTAAAACATACCTTCTAAATTAGACATATAAGTTTTAATGTTTCAAAAAATGAATTATACAATAAAGCACTAAAAGCATTTTATAAATTAAAAAATGATCTGCTGGGTGTAGGGCCCTCAGTTAAAACATGTATGCATCTTTTTGATCATACAATTAAGCCAATATTATTGTATAACTCTGAAGTTTGGGGAAGTTATAATGTTTCATTGAAAAAGTTACAGAATAACCAATTTGATCCAGACACATTTTTTAAAAGTCTTCAATGTGAGAAACTCCACCTGAAATTTTCTAAATGGGTACTAGGTGTACACAAAAAAAGTATGAATTTTTCAGTTTTATCAGAATTAGGTAGATTTCCACTGCATTTTGATATTTTAAAATCTTTAATTAATTATTGGTTTCGATTAGAAAATCTTGAAGAATTTCCACTGTTGAAAGATGCATATAATTGTAGTCAATTAATCCATAATGACAACAAATTATCATGGTATTCTATGGTAACAAAAATATTAGACTATTTGAAGATAAACAAAAACAGTAAAGATTTTGGAAAATATAAATTCAAAAATTATTTTAAAACAAATATTAAAGATAAATACACAAGTATGTGGTATGCATCTAAATTAAATCTTCAAGATGGAAAGTTACGAACATATTTTAAACTTAAACAACATCTTGGTTTTGAAAATTATTTATCTGAAATAAAGAATTTTGACTACAGAAGATCAATATGTAAACTACGTATTTCTTCACATAAATTAATGATTGAAGTAGGTCGCTATTCTAAAATTGAAAAAAATGAACGCTTTTGTAACAAATGCAACTCTGGTGAAATAGAAGATGAAGTCCATTTTTTAATAAATTGTAATAAATTTCACCATGATAGAAAAATATTATTTGATTTTATAGGAAGCGAAGTTCTTAACTTCAATCAACTTGACAAAGAACAAAAGTTTATTTATTTACTTATATCTGAAAATCAAAAAATACTTAATGCAGTTGGAAAATTTATCAATAATAATTTATAGTGTAATATTTGACACATTTTGATACATAATGTCATATATTATAATTTGTGCTGTCCATTGCTATCCAATCAATGTTTCTTTTTCTTTATATGTAAAACTCATGTAGCCCCCTGTGGGCCATTAATTTGATAAATAAAATATGTTCTATGTTCTATAATTTAGTTACTCTATAGGATTTAACATACACAGATTGTTTTACATTGTAGGATATATTGCATGGACAGTGTGGACGAATTGGTAGAATTTCGAGCAGAATTATTAAAGCGCCCTCTGGTTGTACAGCCAATAATTCAGGCGGGAACTGGTATACAGGGCTTAGACTGTTTTTTCTGTGTCAAAAAAGGTAATGCAATCTAAATGTATGATGTGTGAGTGATGTTTCACAAAGGTTAGTGATCAGGGGGGGATATTTTACACCCATTTTATTGGAAGCGAAATACCAATGCAGATAAACCCGGTTTACCTTAAGCTGTAGGTTTTGCTGTAAGGAAATCTAGGTTTCCTGGACTAAACTCGCGTTTCGTATGGCAAATGTGGGTTTGGACTTGGAAATACACTAAAAGCTCAGGATCCACTGAGTCTTGAAACTAAACTGAAGATTCCTTCAGCAAGTGTGGGTTTACGGATTTTCCTTTATAGAAACTTCTTTGTCTTCACGAAGCCAAAGCTTTCCTGAACTAAACTCTAGTTTCCTGTAGAAGATTTTCCTTTATAAATACATAAAACGCTGAGGATTCTATGAAAGTAAACTTAAGTTTCCTCTTATTGCAAACAGAATTCACCAAAACGACAGAGACCTGGTTTTCATCAACAAAACCTGGTTTTACCGACAGAAAACTCAACTCTAGTTTTGTACAGCAAATTTGGGGTTCCACTTAGAAATACATATTACATACAAAGCTCAGGATCCAACGAGTCTTGAAGCTTTACCAATTTTTCTTTCAACAAATGTTGATTTTCACAGTGAAACATCACTTTCCCTACGAAGCCTAGGACTTCCTGAACTAAACTCTAGTTTCCTTCAGCAAATGATAGATTTCCTTTATAAATACAGAAAACGCTGATGATCCTATGAATTAACAATTTCAGAGCATAAACCCAAGTTTCCTCCTAGGGCAATCGAAATTCACCAGAGAAACCAAATTGTTTCGTGGACTAAACCCGAGTTTTGTCTTTGTTATTTATGGTTGTGGTACCGACCTGTCCTTGTCCATGTTTGAAAACTAAAGTGATTACAAAAGCTTTTCAAAATTTAACCTTGGTACTGTATGAGGGTTAGAGAAGTAACATGTACAATGGATCTTAATTGGTTTTGTCTCAGGGGTGGAAAATGACATTAAAGCAATCAACTACCTAGCAGATATGTTCCTCACTGACCGTGTGACGGGTGCTGTTAACAGAACAGGACATGCTTACCTTTCCGGAGCACCTGGTGTCACTCTCGGTTTCATGGGAGTTCACACTGTGAGTACTTTGGTTTTGAATGTTGTGTTTTTGTTTCTATGCTTTATGGCTGTCTGGCGTGGTTGTTTTCTGTGTTCTCATTTTTGCAATATCTTTGGACTCCGATGTTTGTAAATGCCACTCCTTTGTTTCTTCAGTATTATACTGCCGTTGTTTCCTAAACCAAATGCGAGTATCTATGCGAACAACTTTTCCTACAAAAAACAGCTTATTCTGAGGAAAACGTACATTTGCTGGAAAAAAGGTTTATCTTCAGAAACTTATCGGACCCTGAGCAAAGCCAAAACTCGCATTTACTGTTGGTAATTTTAGTTAAGCCGAGGAAATCCGGGTTTCATGCCATTAAACCTGTATTTTCTTAATCTAGCATAATCTGGTTTTGCTGAGGAAAATTGGGTTTCTCTGCATTTGGGTTAATTTCGCTTGCCAAAGACAGTTTGCTTGGGTTTTGTTCCTGATTCTTTCCTCAATCGTTAGATAATCGGTTAATTAATTTATCCTGCAATGGTGGTATTTACTAGACGAATACGACCCTACGAATATTTTATTTCGTATTCGTAGGGTAGACTGGTAACCGGTCCGCGATTTTGAACGAAGAAAAGACAAGCGACTTGTTTGAAAGCCTCGAATACTTTGACGTCACAGTGTAAATTCTCTTATGACGTCATGGATTATACCAAAATGGCCGAAGTTGTTTACTGTCTTCCTGGTCCCGCTTCACAAAGAAAATGCATTTTTAAATAGGGTTTAAATGATTGCAGGATAAAAACAATATACGTACATTGTCGGAAATATAAAATTTATTTGTACTCGCTGCGAAACAGGCGAGAATTGCTCGGTAAACCTCGCATTTCTACCTGTTTCTAAAGCTCGTCAAATAAATTTTATATTTTCCGACAATGTACATATATTGTATATTTATTTGTTTGACTTGCAATATATTATGACCTTTCCAGACCAGTTATAATTTTTGTCCCCCGCCGCACCGCGACGGTGGGACATAGTAATGGTCTGCGTCCGTGTGTCCGTCCCTCCGTCCGTCTGTCCGTCCGTCCGTCCGTCTGTCTGTCACCCTTTCTTGTGGACGCAACTCCTCGGAAACCGTGTCTTGGATTATGTTCAAATTTTGTAGGATTGTTAGTTACTATATGTACTAGATCATATCGCACCGCCATTTTGATTCGTCAATTTTTATAGGAGTTATGGGACTTTGACGATTTTTAGCAATACTATACAAATGGAGATCTTGTGGACGCAACTCCTCGGAAACCGTGTATTGGACTTTGTTCAAATTTTGTAGGATTGTTAGTCACTATATGTACTAGATCATATCGCACCGCCATTTTGATTTGTCGAATTTTGTTGGAGTTATGGGACTTTGATTATTTCCACATTGTTATGCAATGGCAAATCTTGTGGACGCAACTCCTCAGAAACCGCTGGTCAGAATTCATTCAAATTTTACAGGATTGTTAGTCACCACTAGTACTAGATCATATCGCATCGCCATGTTGATTCGTCAACTTTTGTGGGAGTAATGGGACTTTGATTATTTCCACATTGTTATACAATGGCAAACTCCTCAGAAACCGCTGGTCAGAATTCATTCAAATTTTACAGGATTGTTAGTCATCATTAGTACTAGATCATATCGCATCGCCATTTTGGTTCGTAAAATTTTGTTAAAGTTATGGGACTTTAATTATTTCCACATTGTTATACAATGGCAAATCTTGTGGACGCAACTCCTCAGAAACAGCTGGTCAGAATTCATTCAAATTTTGCAGGATTGTTAGCCACCATTAGTACAAGATCATATCGCGTCGCCATTTCGAGTCTTCAAATTTTGTGGGAGTTATAGGACTTTGATTATTTCCACATTGTTATAAAATTGCAAATGTTGTGGACGCAACTCCTTAGAAACGGCTGTTCAGAATTCACTCAAATTTTACAGGATTGTTAGTCACATTAGTACTAAATCATATCACATCGCCATTTTAATTCGTCAAATTTTGTGGGAGTTATGGGACTTTGATTATTTCCACATTGTTATACAATGGCAAATCTTGTGGAAGCAACTCCTCAGAAACTGATAGTCCGAATTCATTCTAATTATACAGGATTGTTAGTCGTTATATGTAATAGATCATATCACATCGCCATTTTGATTCGACAAATTTTAAGGGAGTTATTGGACTTTATCGACTTAATGCATACTACAACATTGGGAGATTTTCTGGACACATCTCGTTATACTCCAATTAAGGGATTTTGCTGAAATTTTGCTTAGCTATTTGCCACCTAATGCAGTTGATCATATCCTGCCGCCATTTTGATTCTCAAAATTTTACATGAGAAATGGGACTTTATTGACTTTTCTGCGGCGACGGGGGACATAGCTACGCGTAGCAATCTTGTTTTTTCCTTTTGAACATATGAAAAATCTCATCTTTTGCAAAATTTGCATAATTAATTCCAATTAAAATCAAATAAATTGCACTATCTGTAGAACATGAAATTAAAAGAATATACATGTAGATGGAAATTTCTATGTATGTTGAATAGGCTTCATATGCATCGTCCAAAAGATGCACTTCGACACAGTGATGCAGAAGCCTGTTGCATGTTTATTCACTTGAAAAAGTAAACATGCGTTTCAAATGTGGCGTCTTTTTTGAACGTAAAATAAGTGTTTCTTTTATTTCTTAAAGAGCAATGGATTGTTATGGTAAACCAGTTTCACCCAAAAATAATGGAAAAAATCAGCATTGGGATAGATATGGCAAAAAGATGCATGTTTCGAGGAGAACCCTACGTTTGTGAGGTAAGTCTAGAAAGAAGCATTTTCTGCATGTGTTTGAATGGCAAGTCAAGTTGGGAACCAAAATTATTCAACCTGATTACAGAGGCATCAAAACATATTAAGTAATAAAGTTAGTTATGTATTTGTTATGTTTCGATGCCTCTGTAATCAGCTGCAGGTTAAGTTATTTTCGTTCCATACACTAGTTAGATAAGTTTTCTTGTTTATAAACGAACTAACCAAGCGGCATTATGATAGGTGGTTATGTGGTCCGGTCATCTTTGGCTGTCAAAATGTCGTGCATTTATGTGAATATTCCACAGTCTTAATATTTGGCATGAAAAACTCAGAACATAAACGAACAAAATGTAAGGATAATGATTACATTCATATATCTGCAACAAATTCCCCCCTCATATGGAAAGCACACAACAGTAAAAGCAATGATTCATCTTGACTTAAAGTGGCCATTACAGGTCTTAACACATAAGACCTTCGCATCACCGTAAGTTCAAAATAGCCTGATAAACATAAATTACATAAATTGTTTTTGTTTTGTTTCCAGAAAATAAACAGTCACTCTTACCTGTTTCAAGAAGACAATAAAGTCGTTTTGTCTGTAGATATGGCGGAAATATATCTACACCCAAAGCACATTCGAAACTGTCTTCTATAAGTACAAATGTCAAATAATATTACAATGAGGGAAAGTATATGTATATGACAACAAATCTTGTTATTGTTTATGGCTTTTTGATTGAATATGCCATATTTTAACAAAACTTAGAATTGGAAAATAGTAGACTAACAGAATGTCACTATAGCTACCCCTTAATTGACTTTGAAGTTTACAATTTAAGAAAAAGGTGTGTTATTTTTTTTCAAAATGGAAGCACAACCCCTGTGCTTATAGGGTAACTATTGAAAGTCTATAAACAAATGACCTAATGCTATTTATTCACAGAGCCAGTCAAATTATGTTCGTACATGTCTCGTATACAATTGGTAGGTCTTAAATATGACTTGGTTTCTGTATGACCGGTAGAAAATAGACAGTATATTCTTGGGATAATTAACAGGTAATCTGTGTTGATTAAACAAACATGATAGTAAATAGTTTGTTATATAGTAAATAATAACTACATGTAACTACTTTAGTACAATTTAGATTTTTTTGCTTGTTTTTAGCTTGCCTTTGGTGATATATTGAAAAAGCATTACTATGACAACATATCAAAATATACAACCTCCAAGTTTGCTTACACGGATTGTGAATATGGCGACATCATTATTCGGTCATCACATGCCAAATCATTTGGGAACGTGGTAAGTTTCTAAACTGTAACGACCGTATTCGTTTTTTACATAGAAAATGAATTTGCAATTCGGCCAGATTGTGATGTTTTTAACTTTTCTAAATTGGTTATTTTATGTATGCATATTTGTTTAAGTCAAGTAATTTTCTATTCCAGTCGTTAGAACGAAACACTTTCCTTTAAAGGCTAAAACTAAATCTGTAAGGGTCGGTGTGATAAAGGTCAGAATGCCTCAACCACGAACCTCTCTGTTTAAATACAATATGATATAAGATTTTATTTCACCAATCATGGCCCCATGAAGGACCATTATATAACAATCATTTATAATAATGTTAATAATAACATATAACAATATATACCATTATGTGCACGGGAATATAATAATGTTAATAATAACATATAACAATATATACCATTATGTGCACGGGAATGATATTGGCATTCCATCTTTGCTGTAGTGGGTCATCGAAGAAACTTGAATTTTTTTTTTCTAACACTAATGGAAAGATATTTATAGTTTTCATAACGAGGAAGAATCGTACATCGCTGGATATCAACTTGAGTTATGTATTTTCAATTTATGATAAACGAGCCCTTGGCGAGTTTATTATTTTGAAATTTCATAACGAGAGTTGATATCCACCGATTTACAATTCTTTCAAGTTATTAAAACTATTTCTCTTATGATTTTCATAATTAAATGCAGTGAATCGGTTGTTGCCGAACTGCTAATAACAACGCCACTATTAGGCAATGTTAATCTCGGCAAACGAGATCTCACAGTGGTCCAATAGAAACGTGGAAAAGATGATAACACATCATGCATGGTGTGTTATTATTTGTTGCTCGACCAATGAAATTCACTCGAAAGAGATTCAATTAGTTGTCGAAATGCGCATATGCAGATTTTAAATCCACAGTAACTTCGGTATTTAGTTATTTGTTACCACTGGGTCGATGCCACTGTTGGTGGACTGTTAGTCCCCGAGGGTATTCACCAGCCAAGTAGTCAATACATCGGTGCTGATCCGAAAGCCGATTCTATTGGAAACTAACAATATCTAATTTTTTGTAAATTTAGGCGAAAACTAAGGAGTATCTCCCTCACGCAAAGCTCTGTCCTTAGCTGATTTTAGCTTTACATTTAGATCATATTGGTTATTTGTTCTCTAAAAGTTTTTTTAGCATCTTTGAGTTTATGGTCTTCCAAACGTTTAGATTTTATCTGCACTGAAGAGACATAAGTTGTCGAAATGCGCATATGCAGAATTTAAATCCACAGTAACTTCGGTATTTAGTTATTTGTTATCACTGGGTCGATGTCACTGCTGGTGGACTGTTAGTCCCCGAGGGTATTCAACAGCCCAGTAGTCAGTACCTCGGTGCTGACCCGAAAGCCGATTCTATTTGGAAACTAACAATATCTAAATTTGGTAAATTTGGTGAAACTAAGGAGTATTTTCCTCATACAAAGCTCTGTCCTTAGCTGATTTTGGCTTTACATTTAGATCATATTGGTTATTTGTTGTATATCAGTTTTTTAATATCTTTTGGTATATGGTCTTCCAAACGTTTAAATTTTATCTGCACTGAAGAGAAATAAGTTGTAAAAATGCGCATAAACAGAATTTAAATTCACAGTAACTTCGGTATTTAGTTATTCATAACTAACTCCAGCTTCACTGAAGTCTCGTTGTGTACCCAAAATAACTATTCGTGCAAGGAATAGGTAATAAGGTTGAATGATAAGAGAATTTATATCTTCAGGTAAACCAGATAAAAGTTAGTTTTGACGAGATTGAAGCTAATGAAATCAAAGTACGAACAATAGAAGAAGCAGCAAAAGAAAAGAGATCACCGGTATTGGAATTCATTCCATATAGTAAGTTGAATGGGACAGATTAATTAATATAATACAATAAATGTATTTTAGACAAATATCCTTATCAATGAATAAATAAAAAATTACACATCTTTGGTACTGTGTTGGTGTGTTATTATCCGTATTCTTGTTAACAGGCACTTGTTGCTATTGGTGACATGGATGTAATGCTCTATTCATGATTTCACTTGTTTAGTTCTTTAGAGACACCGACTGGCTTTTCTAGGTATTCATGGACAGTTGATTATCTATGAGTTTTAAATTGATCACTTCTATACTGTTAAACTACTTTTTTTCTTTATAATCCCCTCGCCCAACGAAGTTGGGGAGGGGATATAGCATCTCGCCCGTCCGTCCGTCCGTTCGTCCCACCTCAGGTTAAAGTTTGCGTTAAGGTTCATATCTGAGGAACTACATGTGGCACATCAATCATCTTTGGTCAGTAGATGCGTCTTGGAGAGTGATGCTGCTTCGGATGATGATTTGGTCACTCTAACCTACATTTCATGCTTCAATGACTCAGGTTAAAGTTTGCGTTAAGGTTCATATCTGAGAAACTACAGGTGGCACATCAATCATTTTTGGTCAGTTGATGCGTCTTGGAGAGTGATGCTGCTTGAGATGATAATTTGGTCACTTTGACCTACATTTCATGCTTTAATGACTCAGGTTAAAGTTTGCGTTAAGGTTCATATCTGAGAATCTACATGTGGCACATCAATCATCTTTAGTCAGTGGATGCGTCTTGGAGAGTGATGCTGATTTATGCGATAATTAGGTCACTTTGACCTACATTTTATGCTTCAGTGACTCTGGTTAAAGTCTGTGTTAAGGTTCATATCTGAGAAACTACATGTGGCACATCAATCATCTTTGGTCAGCAGATGCATCTTGGAGAGTGATTCTGCTTCGGATGATGATTTGGTCACTCTGACCTACATTTCATGCTTCAATGACTCCGGTTAAAGTTTGCATGAGATACCCTTTGTGTTCCATCAATCATCTGTGGTCAGTGGATGCGTCTTGAGAGTCTTGCAGCTTCAGATGATAATTGGGTCACTTTGACCTACATTTTACACTTGACTGACTTTGGTTTACGTTTCTATTAATGTTTATATCTGAGATACCACACGTTACACATAATGATCTTACTTTTAAGTTGATGTACCTTCTACATTCATCTTTACAGCTTTAGATTATATAAGGGTTATTATTTCTTAACAGCGGGCGAGGGGATTAGCTGTCGTTTGCGACTGCTCCCACTTCTAGTTTAAGATTTATCTTCTACAAAATCATTTGATGAGTGGAACCGTTATACTACCCTTGACTTTAGTTACACATTATTTGACTTTCTATGAATATTACTGTCAGAATAATACACACGATTTACTGTCTGTTCGTTATTCTTCCCTTGTGTTATTCTTGTCTCTATTCATACATGATTTGTCCATGTATTTGTTATAATTGCATCACTTTTGTGTGAGTAAGTTATGTTTGGTCTACCGTTGTCAACAAACGTTATCATAGCGTTAGCGTTGAAAAAGTTACATGTAAATGATAGATATAAACAGCTTATTTAATAAAACTGGATTATATATCAGGTGCAGGGACATATTTTGACAGGAAAAATTGTTTTCAATCAAATGAGTCACATCAGATTGATCGAGGTTTCTGCAGTTTTGGAAATTTGAAGCGAGAGATATTCCATAAAATGACTAACTTCAAACTCCATTATCGAAATTCATGCACATAATCATTATCAAATTAAGTTGCACGGCTGATATTAAACTTTAAAAACAATAAACCTTATTTATACAGTTAACTCGGATTCACATTGAGAGTAAATATTCACTAATTTCAAAACGTATCAAATCACCCAGTAGACTTTCTTTCAAAATTGACACGATTTATCTATGGTTAGATTTGGCCAAAATACAGACTCTTACGTCGAAGTATAAGACGGAAATGCACGCTCCCACTCATATATCACAAGAAAATAAAAGCTCCATAGTTACCACAAAAAGGCTACTTGCTGTAAGCACTATCAATTATATATGCCATAACTTGGTAGTAAAGTAAAACGTTTCTTCAGAAAAAAGAGAACTTCAAGATTTGGACACAAAGTTTCTTTTTTTGTGTTGACACTGGAATCTTTGTACCATATATTTATCTTCTTACTATGCAGAAATGCTCATTGATTAGTGATAATTTTGTTTTATGTATGGATAGATTTGATTTTTTATTCACTTCTAATTTTTACAAAATAACTTCAGGTGAACTGAAGGAAATGCTACCTAGTTGGGTGTTTGATGAACCAGAAGTTGAAGGATCTATTGTCTCTACATCTGATTATCATTCTGATACAAACGTAGGGGCGACTGGTGGTGAAATTATTACGTCACAGCCACGTATAAAAGGACGCTCTCAACGGAAACCAAAAACGAACAAATATGAAGTTCCTGTGGAACTTCACGTGCCAAATGATAGTCGTGACAACAATTATGAACGCCTCGACGCACAAGATTGTACCGACTCTGATCATGAATATGAAGTCGGTCGATATCGCCATTTTCATCAAGGAAGTGGAAGATCTGATTCATCAGCGGGTGACAGTGGCTATGGGGATATTGCTTGCCATGAAAAAGTCCAGTTGCATGCCGGGCATCTTTTATCAAAATACAAAAGTAACTTTTACCAAAAAAATAATAATTACGACAATTATGCATTTAGTGACGATGATACAGATAGACTTTGTTCACGATATAAAGAGCCGGAAGTTGACACAATTATCACACGGAGTGGAAAGAAAACTTTTTTATCACTAGACGGAGAATCGTTATCTGCTCGTATGATGGATGAAACTGGTATATGATTCATTCTTGGTTCATACTGTATAACAATTTTATTCAACATATTACCGATGTCGATTCTAAAATTATGTTTTTATTAAGGGTAGTAACTCAGTGCTATGGTGGCAAACTAGTTTGCGTACATATTTTATCAGAGAATTGGATAAAGCCTATTCAAATGTATATATACCGGTACTTGATGAATACTAATGAAATTCAATTATCAGGGAAGTTATTTTTATCAGTTATTCAGGTAGTCCACAGATTGGTATTCGTCAGCCTTCAAGAGTGCATTCCTTGCAAAACAATGTGTCAGAGTTACATTAATTGGTAAAGACCATTTTAGAGAAAACTTCTAAGCGTCTTCCCTTCATATGCAAAGCAGCTATAAATATTGTTTTAAATATTGTTCCAAAGAATCAAAGTTAATGTTTTACTATTAGATCATCTACCTTTAGTTTAATGGTTCTATTTAATTGTAACATTTACTCATAAATGTGTACTTGACCATGTTTCTGGTGTGATGGTAAATAAAAATATTCGGTTCGGCAAAACTTTTTTCCCCCAAAAACGTAGTACATGTAATAATGGTAGTTTTATTTCAAAGTGATCAGAAAAGCATGATTTTTGTGTAAAAACATTGGTATCACAAGGTATGAGGCGCCGTTTTACTATTTATTCCTTATTTTTTGATATCAAAAAATATTTTCTGATATCAAAAAATCCTTATTTTGATATCAAAAAGTCCATTTTCTGATATCAAAAAATCGAATTTCTGATATCAGAATTTCACTTCTATTTTGTGATATCAGAAATTCGATTTTTTTGATATCAAAAAATATTTTCTGATATCAGAAATTCATTTTTTGATATCAAAAAATCGAATTTTTGATATCAAAAAATATTTTCTGATATCAGAAATTAATTTTTTGATATCAGAAATTCCATTTTTGATATCAGAAATTCAAAATTTTAGATATCAGAAAATATTTTTTGATATCAGAAAATAATTTTTGATATCAAAAAATATTTTTTTATATAAAAAAATCGAATTTCTGATATCAAAAAATAATTTTTGATATCAAAAAATCATATTTTTTGATATCAAAAAGTCATATTTTTTGATAACAGAAAATCAATTTTTTGATATCAGAAAATATTTTTTCATATCAAGAAATCTGAATTTTTGATATCAAGAAATCTGAATTTTTGATATCAAGAAATCTGAATTTTTGATATCAAAAATGCATTTTCTGATATCAAAAAATGAATTTCTGATATCAGAAAATAGTTTTGATTTTTTGATATCACAAATTCGATTTTCTTGTATCAAAAAAATGAATTTTTGATATCAGAAAATATTTTTTGATATAAAAAAATCGAATTTCTGATATCAAAAAATAAAAGTGATTTTCTGATATCAGAAATTCGATTTTTTGATATCAGAAATCACATTTTTTTATATCAGCCAAAAGATTTTCTGATATCCGAAAATCAGTTTTTTTGATATCAAATATTTTTGATTTTGTGATATCAGAAAATATTTTTTGATATCAGAAAATATAATTTTTGATATCAAAAAATTTATTTCCTGATATCAAGAAATTGTTTTTTTGATATCATAAAATTGATTTTCTGATATCAAATAATCGATTTTCTGATATCAAATAATAAAATTTCTGATATCAGAAAATCAGTTCCATTTTTTGATATCAGAAATTCGATTTTTGATATCAAAAAATATTTTCTGATATCAAGAAATAATTTTTTGATATCAAAAAATAGAATTCTTGATATAAAAAAATCAAAACTATTTTCTGATATCAGAAATTCATTTTTTGATATCAGAAAATCGATTTTTTGATATCAGAAAATAGACTTTTAGATATCAGAAAAATGGATTATTTGATATCAGAAAATCAATTTTTTGATATCAAAAATTCGGATTCTTTGATATCAGAAAATATTTTTTGATATCAGAAAATAATTTTTGATATCAAAGAATAATTTTTGATATCAGAAATTCGATTTTTTGATATCAGAAAATTTTTTGATATCAGAAAATGAGGAATAAATAGCAAAACGGCACCTCATAACAAGGTGAATCAATACCACGCCTGGGGTACAGACAACTGGCTGTACAGGACCTGACATTATGAACGCGGGCATCATGTGTCTAATTCCAACATTTCATTTGGTTAACTTTAATTTTTTTTTCAGATAAACGAACGCGTTACGAGTGCCTATTGTCTGCATTCGCTTTACAAATGATGTCCTGTTGATTTTGTCAAACCCAGTTCCGTTTGTCGGGATACTCGACGTGGGGGATTTCTTTATAAGGGTTATAAATTGACTTGAATCAAACGAGGCGGAATATATTTCAGTAACAACATGAAAAGGGGTGATAACTTCTGTAGAAAACTTTTTTATGATTTTCTGTGTATAGATTTTATTATATATGATATAATTTCCAAGATAAAGTGTCCATCTTTTTACGTGCAATGTTTTCATTTGTGATGTCTCGTGTTGTCATTAACACATTCTATTGTTAAATTAATATTAATAATTATGAAATAGATGATCACAAAAAGACATGTGCAAGGAACACACTCGCAGTTAGTTTTTTGTCTCTGTTACATGTCATTAATCGTCATACTAAGTGTTATATTTTAATATGAAATGTATCTTACTTGTTATGTTTCATTACACCAATGGTCAAATATATTCTTTTTTTCATTGTAATATTTTTCCTGCGAAAATAGTCCATTTGCCAATTAAACAGAGTTCCGGAAATTGACCTCGCGTTTTACACGCTAATTGCAAGGGAAGCAACTCTAGACAGGACAAGCATACTAACCAAACTGTAAAAATTATTTTCTCTTGATCTGTACTGTTTTAAAACTTTACCATTTGTGAACTTTATCAGTAAGTTATGACCTTTTATCTGTCTATTTATTTTGAGATTTGATATACAAGGATTCTGATTTTGTAAGGGTTTCTTATTGAAATCTGGCGATCGACTTGTCCGGCGTCACGTGGCGGACGTGATTTCGATGTGTAGTTACTTTCCTTGGGTTGAAGAAACGTTTTGTCACCTCCTATTGAGTGAAAATTCTGAAGAACGGAAACGAGTCAGTGATTTGAAAACAACCTATTGTACTTTACGCCTGTTCATTGTTTAAGGACACTCTTATGCGTTTGTGTGGACCTTATTTCACTTTTATATTTTGCTGTTTTTATGACAAACAGTTTCTCCCAAGCATTATAGTGAAGACTCCAAAGATAAAGTTTAATGGGAGATGTTTCAGTTACATGTGTATATTGTTTAATCTTGCAATGGTGGTCAGTTTGAATGATAATTAATAAAATACTCATTTGTGAATTACTTATTTTGATGACACACCCTAGTCCAAACAAAGCGAGTGCCATGTTAGTGTTGTTAAGTACACGTGTATCCTGTATACAAATAGATGAAAATTTCTTTCCTTGAAAAATTAATTTTCGCAAAGTGTTTCATTGGTAGTGGTCATGTGTTCCTATGTCGTATTTAAACGGGACTGATCATATTACTAATCGATTATTTTTTTTTTTATTTCTCAAAGTTTCAAAATTCGACGTTTTTTTGTAATGTACTTTTAAAAGTAACGATATATATGCTAGCTCTGTAATTTGTATATTTCAAAGTTTTAAATGATGAAAATATTGATAAATCTTAAAATGGGGAATATAACAAATTCAAGAAATTCCAGTAATTCTCTGAAATTAGTGTATTATGCAATACAGCCGAATTTTGTATGTGATCTTTTCAATAATCTTTGTGTCAGACGCAATATAAAATTAACCCTTTCGAATAATACAAAAATACCATGTGGGGCTATAATTTATTGAGAAATAAAGAAAAAGATTTAGATTGTGTCAATGACTGAAATTAAAAAATACTCTAAATACCTGATTAAAATAGAATAAAAAGAAATTGAATGTTCAATACAGATTTTATGAGTTCTTAGACTAAAAATTCATGTTTCAAGTTTTCATTTTTGATTCTGTTTATTTTTGCATGATAGAAATACCCAAGATATTCCAATAAATAATTTAGATGTCAATCACTAGATTAAATAAAACTCAACAGGAACAGACTATACCTGCCTTGCCTCTTGGCATTGGATCCTAGCCCGTTTGTTGTCTTTGCACTATCCACTTTAGGTAGGGATCTCAGGAACTTTAATATTACTTACAGTTGCAATATAAGTCAGTCCTCTAGATTGCAAAATAACAAATGTGTATTGCTGTGGTCAAGGAAGTGGCAAAACTTCTATTGTGACGAAGTCAAGATTAACACCCAAGCTTACACAATGTGTAAGATTCATCGATGTCAAATGTCTACATTGTAGATATATCAGACGTGAAAACCTGACAAATGTATACAGTGTTGTCTTTGTACGACGGCGAGTCAATGAAAGGTAGAGAGCTTGGGGTGTAAATTTTAACTTCGGTAAACTGAAAGTTTTGCCACTTGCTTGACCGCAGCAATATCATTCTTTTGATATTGTGATAGTGGCAGAGTTCATGACACATAGATTGTTGATTTATATTTATTGCAATTTATTTAAATATGTGCCATATATTTTTGTAATAAACATTTTTGGAGTAATTCCTTGGATTTTGTTACATATCATTCCAATTCATTTATATATCGTATTTTGTAAGTAGTCACTCTGTATATGTAATATCAAATAATATTATAAACTTTGATTAAAGGTTAAGTTTGCATTTACGTTTTAAAATCAAGTGAATATTGGTTATACCGTTGTTCTACAATGATGTTTCCAAACATCGTTTGAATTTTTATGACATTCTGTTACCAGTTTCTGTATAAGTAGTGACCAATTTAATTTTCCTTACTTACTTGTAGTACATTTTTAAGAACTAATTAATATAACAAACATTTCATTTTGAAAGATGCTTTTTTAATTCAGTTCTAAAACTAATTATCAGAATAACAAATATTTTATTTAAAGTGACATCTTAAAAGAAACCTTAGTACTCTATCATCATTTTGTAATTAGTACATTCAAATATACTGACTTTTTTAATATGTTTTATTTATTAATAAATATATTATGCAAACTGTATATTTTTACTTTGAATTTTTGAAGAAGCAGCAAAGTAAAAAATTTACCACCATCATGGTATTGGACACCAAAAACTAACACAAAATGTCCCAGTTATTTATGTGATACCACAGTCCGTGCACATTTCAACATTACAAAATGTCCCAATAATCCATATGATACCACAGTCAGGGCACATTTCAACATTACAAAATATCACAATAATCCATATGGTACCACAGTCAGAGCACACTTCAGCATTACAAAATGTCCCAATAACCCATGTGGTACCACAGTCAGGGCATTTTTCAGCATTGCAAAATGTCCCAATAATCTATGTTGTACCACAGCCAGGGCACATTCAAACATAATGTCCCAATAATCCATTTGGTATTTCGGAAATATGCACATTTCCACATCACAAAATGTCCCAGTTATCTATGTGATCCCACAGTTCATGCACATTTTAACATTACAAAATGTCCCCAATACATTATGTGGCAAAGAATTCAATGTCTTTCAACATTTTAAGATGTCCAAATAATCTATGTGATACAACAGTTAGAGCACATTTCGACATTAAAAAGGCTCCAAATAGTCTTTGTGGTACCAAATACAGTGCACATTCAATTAGTCCTTGTGAATAAAACATTCGGTGCACATATCGGCATTACAAAATTTCATTAATCCGTGTGGTACCCCATCAATGCACATTTCGACATTACACAATGTCCCAATAATCCATGTGATACCACAATTAATACACATTTCGAAATTATAAAATGTCCCAATAATCTTTGTTGTACCAACGCCCATGCACATTTGGACATAACAAAATACCCCAATAATCCTTGCGAAATCACAGTCAATGCAGATTTTGACATCACAAAATGTCTCATTAATCTAAGCAATTCCACAGTTAATGCGCATTTCGACATTACAAAATGTCTCAATTATCAATGTTTTACCACAGGTAGTGCACATTTCGACATTTCCCAAAGTCTCATAACCTATATGGTATCAAATTCAGAGCAATATCGATATTGTCAAGTGTTCAAATAATCTAAGTGATACTACAGTCGTTGCACATTTCGACATTAAAAACTTTTCCAGTAATTTATTTGATACCACAATTAATACACATTTTTCGACATTACAAAAGGTCTCCAATAATTCATGTGATACCAGTTAATGCACATTTTGACCAATAATCCACGGGATACTACAATCAATGCACACTTCGACATTACAAAATGTCCTAATAATCTATGTGATATCACAATTAATACACATTTCGACACTACAAAATGTCCCCAATAATCTAGTATGTGATACCACAATCAAAACATTACAAAATGTCCCCAATAATTCAGGTGATACCAGACAATGCACATTTGGACATTACAAAATGTCCCCAATAATTCATGTGATACCACAATTAATACATATTTCGAAATTACAAAATGTCACAATAATCTATGTAATACTACAATTTAATACACATTTCAACATTACAAAATGTCCCCAATAATCTAATATGTGATACCACAATCAAAACATTACAAAATGTTCTAATAATCCATGTGGTACCAGTCAATGCACATTTCGACATTACAAAATATCCTAATAATCTATGTGATACTACAATTAATACATATTTCGACATTACAAAATGTCCCCAATAATTCATGTGATACAACACTTAATTCACATTTGGACATTACAAAATGTCACAATAATCTGTGTGATATTACAATTAATACGCATTTCCACATTATAAATTGTCCCCAATAATTTAGTATGTGATACCACAATCAAAACATTACAAAATGTCCCAATAATCCATATCATACTCACAGGCATTTTTTTGTTGTAGGATCGGACAACCCATACACCTTTTTTCAAAGCTTTTAGAATACTTTAAGTCTTAAAAGTAAAATTTGATTTTTCTGACTATGCTTTCTAATCCAAAAACAAAAAACCCTCCATACTTTACAAGTTTAAGTTGCCATTTAGTCTCTTTGTTTTAAAATTATTAAAACGGTTTATTATATAGAGGATGGTGAAAGATTGAAATTTCTCAGTGAAAGAAAAGTGATAATTAACTGTGAAATTATTTTCCATAATTTCACTCTAGAAAGTGACGTCACAATAGACGTCGTCAACGCTGTTGTTAAGTAAACGTCTCGGCGGATTAAGGATGTTCGCTGGTCAATTTTAAAATAACAAGGATTTCAATTAAATGTGATTTTTTGTTAGAAAATTGAAAAAGAAGAAATTTAAGCTGAAAAAATTGAAAGGTTACAGATGTAATTTTTGAGATAGGAGTGTTTCAAAAAATGGCGGGAAACCGAACTCCTCTGTATTTTTCATAGGTGTAACATGAGCAATGTTTATCAAATAATGAATGTGACAAAATAACACCAACTGAATAAAATTTTGTCAGATTGCTCCAAAAGATGTATAAAATGAAATTAAAGAAGAAAATTAGGGGGTCACCGGGCAAAAAGTTATTAAGGTTTTAAATGGATAAAACCAGAGAAGTCAGAAAATCTGACAGAAATACACAAACGTGCCCAGCGAGCATCCTTAACATGGAAAACGTAGTTCATGAAGAGAATCTCAAATTAAACCAATAATTATGAGAGAACTGATCTATATAATAAAAACAATAACTAATCCTAGATTCTGATTATCGAAAATATTCAACTCATGATCGATGTGCGCGCATTCGTGAATTACTGCGTTGTTCGATCATTCGTTGAATATTTTGCGATAATCAGAATCTCGGATTGGTTATAGTATAATTAAATATCAATTTCAGTAGCCATAGATCCTGGTAAAGATCTTTGAAAGATCGTCAACGTCATCATTTAAAGATGACAAGAATTTGTTATCAAAATTTTCTCAAGATAGTAGTGTTGCTAATAATTCAAATAAATCGTCCCATGCACCAACAATAGTTTGTGACGTATTCCGTTGGAGATCCTGCATTCCCCTTCTGAAATTGTGTTAGTTCCTGAAAGCTTCTACGAGAATATTTTGATGCCAAATTAGGCTCATTCTTATTTATTCATTTTGCTGACAGGGGGTCCAAACTAATTGTTGGAGAAGTCCTAATTTGGTTGGAGCAAAATCGTTTGAGTTACTAAGAACGTTTAAATTGGTAAAAATGTTACCTTTCGGCAATGACTAAATAAATTCGCCCTTTTCAATCAATCTTTTTTCAAAATATGTAAGATTTCGAAAGCTATTGAAGAAAAACATCAACGACCTATATTTTGAACTTCTGCGATATTTTCGAAACGGTTTTTCTTCAATAACTTTTGAAATCTTTAATACTTTGAACAAGTATTGAATGAAAAATATTCAGTTTTATAATAATTGTCGAAATTGAACATTTTAATTAACTAAAATGCTTTTAATAACCCAAATTCATACAAAAACGATTTTGTTCCAACCAAATTAGGACTTCTCCAACTAATTAGGTTGGACCCCCGGTGTGTTCCCTGAATGCCAACATTATTAAAATCACATAATTAAATATTGCTGTTTTAGTAGTTATGAAGGGGTACAGTAAGGAATAAATTTTATTAATCAATTTAGTTAAACATAGGTAGACAAAATAAATGAATATTGTAAATAATATTGTAAATTTTAGGGTAAAATATGAACAAAAAATGTTAAAAATATAAAAAAATATATATATAGCATTTGTGAATTAGTTTTGTAACTTTTGTTGTGAATAATGTGAGCAAAAATGTGAGAAAATATATAAATATAAATAATTTTTAGGGGTATTAGGTGTTTAAATAAAAAAAATATAAAATGATAAAACAGTTGTAACAGAAATATGACACAGTAGGCTCTCAATAACTTGCATTGCTCACATGGACAATGGCTGATACATGAGGTCAAATAAGGGTCTCATTTTCAAACTGTGTATAAAGAAACCTTTATTTTATATGGTCCAACATTTAATTTTTCATCACTATCTATCTGCAGGACATAATTTAAAAAGGAAATAGTGTGTCAAAATTTATTTCTTACTGTCCAAATGGTTTCAGAGGAGATGTTTGAATTTACTCAAAGGATGCAGACTTGAAAGACATCTGTTTTAACGGCAACCATGTCAGACAGTGTTATTAAGTTTGACTCTTTTAAACCAAGGACGTATATCTAAATATATGACTCTATTTAACCAAGGACGTATATCTAAATATACGTCCTTGATTTAACCCAGTTGTTTCAGAGGAAAAGATCTTTGTAGGTTCTTTCGATAGGGTCCAATATTTGACAATGTTCCCTGATTGCACCATTTTGGATGAGGGATTGGCACATACAAAAACTTAATTCATAATTAGGTACCAGGTTTATACATTTGTGAATAAAACTACCGAGCTTCTAATAAAGGTATATTTCGAATCAACTATTATTTCTTGATCATTGAATACGTAAAATACATGGAATAATTTATTGAGATACAAAATATTTTTTGTGCTGTTTTAATTCGCAAAACAAAATTATATAAAATCAATTAATATTTGAATAAAATTAAAGATACTTTACTAACTCACTTTTTCATGTAAGAAATCAATAATCCTACCAGATTTTTTTTTTGTGGAAAAAATGTGTTTTTAAGAACTGAAATAATAATCTTTTAAATGAAGAGTCAATAAGAAAATCAAAATGACAATTAACACAGCACAATATTTTTAGTTAATTAAGAGGTGCAATAATTACCCTGTATGAGGACCCATAATCCTCACTAATGAGCACCTACATAATTCTTTGATTTTTTCATAAAATGTTGGCATTCAGGCACACAGCCGGACCCCCTGTGCTGACAGGACTTAAATGATGTACCCATGCAACACATAAATCACATTCAACTGGTTCAGAGCCTGTGCCACAGTATTCATTGTAAACTGGGCATAACCAAGTATATTCTGTTGTAATACAATGTTACAGCACTCTGAATTAACATTTTCTACAACTAACTGTCGTGTTTGTAAATAACCTCAGTTTTATTTTTGTATCAATTATAAAATACGAGTTATAAAGCCCAATTTTAGTCATAAATAAATATTTTTTGTATCAATTATAAAAAATGAGTTATTGAGCACAATTTTAGAGACAAATAAATACTTTTTGTATCAAATATAAAATATGAGTTATACAGTACAATTTTAGAAATAAATTCAAACTCCAGATATGCTAATAATACAATGGCCAGATTAAGGTATTACTGTATTAACTTTATCAGATGTTTCAGTTTACTACTTACAACTTTTTAGCCACATTGTCATTTCGTATGAGGCCAAATTTTTACAAGGCCTAACACAGAAAAAAAACAATGACTTTTTTTTAATGTGAACTTTTCCTTTCTGAGCAACAATATACCTACCTCTCCAGCCTATGGAGTGTACATTTCACAGTCGATTCGAACTTACTGTCGAGCACAAAGTTGACTTAATAAATGTAATGTCGTCAATTTATCATAAAATTTACGTTAAAAAACCCTTAATTGAGAATGGTGCAACTTTACACCTTCGTTTGACCTCAATGGCAGTCGAACTTCCTTTCATATTTTAGTCATTTCATTGTTGCGTTTTCTTCATGTTTCATCTGTTGATGTTTGTATTTGCCTTCTATTTCAACCGTTTTTGTTTATAAACACTAGTTATACATATATATTTTATTTCATTTGATTTTGTTTCGTTTTACACAACATAAAGGATTATTTTAATCATACATTTATCAAAATTCATCTATATGAAAAGTAAGGAAGAACTAGATTTGCAATTGCAAGCAATAGCTGATGTCGCCCCTGGCAGCCAATTCGATGCTCTTATATTGTTCGCAGCGTCAAAATCTACCTAGAAATCAATTTTGGTTGAAATTGGACAAAGTTGAAATTTTTGCGTCTTTTAGGCGGCCATCTTGAAAATGGCAGCCATTTTGAAAAATTTCTTCGCATAAATTCCTTACTCTCGTCTTATTGAACATTTATGCAAAATATGAAGAAATTCTGCAAAGCAGTTCTTTAGATATTGAAATCTCAATTTTTTAACGTAAAATGGCGGTCATCTCGGAAATGGTGGCCATTTTGAAATTTTTTGCCGGTGCATGCATATCTTCACATGGAGGTTCAACTTTGTACCAGGTATGAATGAATTCTGTCCAAGCATGATCTTTGAGAACGAAGCCGGACAAAAATCATTGGAAGAAATAAAGCGGAATAATAATAGAGAAACAGACAAAGAACAATATGTCGTCCCGACTACGTCAGGGGCGACATAATAAATAGGGAAGGGGAAAAAATCGGAAATACATCAAACAAGCCAACCATTAAGGATCAATTCTGGTGATGTTCCCGTCTCTTTGAAATCTCGTCTTGAAATATTTCAAAATTATTTATATTTTATGTACAATAGCAATGGATTTACAAAATTAATGTTAATCTTTAAATTGTGTCAAAAAATTATTCATTTCTGCGCATATGAAGGAAATAAATTAACAGTAACTTCGGTATTTTGTTATTTATTACCACTGGGTCGATGCCTTTGCTGGTGGACTGTTAGTCCCCGAGGGTATTCACCAACCCAGTAGTCAGTACTTGGTGCTGACCCGAAAACCGATTTTATTTTAATTTGCAATATCTAAATTTTACCAAATTTTGTTTAAGGAGTATCTCCCTCATGCATAGCTCTGTCCTTAGATGAATTTTGGCTTTTCTATTTAGACCCTTTTGGTTATTTGTTCTCCATCAGATTTTACACGTTTTGGTTAATTGGCTTCCAAATGTTTTGGTTTTATCTGCACTGATGAGACATAAATTGTCGAAATGCGCATATGCAGAAAATAAATTAACAGTAACTTCGGTATTTTGTTATTTATTACCACTGGGCCGATGCCTCTGCTGGTGGACTGTTAGTCCCCGAGGGTATTCACCAACCCAGTAGTCAGTACTTCGGTGCTGACCCGAAAACTGATTTTATTTAAATTTGCAATATCTACATTTTACCAAAGTTTGTTTAAAACTAAGGAGTATCTCCCTCATGCATAGCTCTGTCCTTAGATGAATTTTGGCTTTTCTATTTAGACCCTTTTGGTTATTTGTTCTCCATCAGATTTTACACGTTTGGTTAATTGACTTCCAAATGTTTTGGTTTTATCTGCACTGATGAGACATAAATTGTCGAAATGCGCATATGCAGAAAATAAATTAACAGTAACTTCGGAATTTTGTTATTTATTACCACTGGGTCGATGCCTCTGCTGTTGGACTGTTAGTCCCCGAGGGTATTCACTAACCCAGTAGTCAGTACTTCGGTGCTGATCCGAAAACTGATTTTATTTAAATTTGCAATATCTAAATTTTACCAAATTTTGTTTAATAAAACTAAGGAGTATCTCCCTCATGCATAGCTCTGTCCTTAGATGAATTTTGGCTTTTCTATTTACAGGGGGTCCAACCTAATTAGTTTTGGTTGGAACAAAATCGTTTTTGTATGAATTTGGGTTATTTAATTAAAATGTTCCTTTTCGGCAATTATTATAAAACTGAATATTTTTCATTCAATACTTGTTCAAAGTATTAAAGATTTCAAAAGTTATTGAAGAAAAACCGTTTCGAAAATATCGCAGAAGTTCAAAATATAGGTCGTTGATGTTTTTCTTCAATAGCTTTCGAAATCTTACATATTTTGAACAAAGATTGATTGAAAAGGGCGAATTTATTCAGTCATTGTCGAAAGGTAACATTTTTACCAATTTAAACGTTCTTAGTAACTTAAACTCGCACTCAAACGATTTTGCTCCAACCAAATTAGGACTTCTCCAACCAATTAGGTTGGACTCCCTGTTCAATGTGCGCTTCGTCATCGACGTCGGATTTTCCATGGAAAACACGCGCGTAACAAAACCATTGGACACTTACTTTTATTATATCTTTTTAAAAACAGATGTTCATCAGATTTAATTTTGCAGCGTAAGAATGCATATTCCAAAATATTTATTTTTAAGTGTATTATTTGTATAAAATTATCACTCCATTCTTTGAAATACCAAAAATATCGAGTTAAAAACGTCCTTTCATGTTATTGTAACAAAATGATATGACATCAAAACTTTCATTTACCAAGTCGAAAAAGAAGAAAAAAAGAAAAAAAAAGTGATCATCACTTCCCTTGTTCCTTCGGTATTCTACTGTCGTTGTTTTATAATTTTTTTCTGCTTACTATGTATTCATGATTATTTCCCTGTAATATACCCTACCGTTTGTTCTGGCGAACACTCTAGAACATTTTCTTGATGCAACATCTATTATAATCGTCGGGGTATTCAATTTCAAAGTGTACACGGCACATGCTCGAGGTATAATAATGGACAATTTTAGAGTGAGTTGTCTTTTTTACTCATATATTTATTTTCATGTATTTGCAGTTCGCAAGTATTTTATTGTTTCTTGTCTCCTGATGTTTAAAAGGAACCATATAGAATTCGATAGGGCTTTTATGCTGTTTTTTTTTTCAATGAGAAAAGTCTCAAGAGGAGGAGGATCACAACCCTTGGACCATCATCATTCTTGACCGAACAAGTTGACAGATCATGAATTGCTGAAACGATAAACTTGTTCTAAAACTGTTGAGATGGTGGCACGGGGATCTGTTCTCTCATTTTCTACATTATTTTACGTTATATCCATTTATCAATTTTTCTGCTTTCCGCTTGTTCTCTTATCCCATTTCCCTATTTTTTTAAATCATTTTTCCTGTTTCCCTATTTTAACAACCTTTCCCCCATTTCCACACATCGTGTTACCCCTCCCCTGTTTTTCTTTTTTTTTTGTCAAGGGAAGTACTACCTTATTATGGTTGGAATATATCCTTGTGAAGACGCAAAAGTCTACAGTTGATGCAGATAAAATAAAGCAAATAAGTTTGGTTCCTAAAAATTGTACATGTGTCATGAATTTCGTATTTTCAATTTTGTTTTTTCAAAAAGACATGAAAAATATCACAATTCATAGTTGTTTTTCACACATTAGAGAATTCTGGGTAAATTTGAGAGACAGTTGATGTATATCTTTAGTTGGCGTCTTAAAACTCCATTGTTGATCAATACCAAAATTTGAAGTGATAACAAACAATCCCAAGAAACAGAGGATGTGTTAATTATTGTTACTATGGTAACCAACCAGTTGTACAGATCCAATGAAACACTGAGGTGGGTACACATTTTTTTAAACTGAAATTTATTTATAATCATTCTTTAAAATCGGATTTTTGATAAAAAAATCGGTAAGTTCCGTTAGTGTTTTTGGACAATAATTTAATTTTTGCAGAAAAAATGTTGATTTCTCTTTTTCTTCATCAGAATATGTCTCTTGAATCATTTTTAGTTTGAAAACACCGATTTAAACTGTAATTTATTTCGATAAATCGGTAAGTTTCGCTAGTGTTTTTGGACAATAATTTAATTATTCGTAGAAAAAATGTTGCTTTCTCTTTTTGTTCATCAGACTATGTCACTTGAATCAACTGAAATTAATGTCGGTGTTTGAAATCGGATTTTCAATCAAATCTGTAAATTCGTTTGTGTTTTTGGACAATAAAATACAATGTTATTATTCGTAGAAAAAATGTTGCTCTTCTTTTTCATCAAATATACCACTTTAGTTTGAAAAAACGGATAGAAAGAGAGAGTGGGAGGGAACAAAACATTTAAAAATGTTTAGATTGTTTCTGAAGGTTTTGAAATTGACACAGGCGTACTCAAATTTATTGTAATGTTAATACTTAAGTTGTGTTATGTTCAGGAGAAATTGTTTTTGAAATTTAGAATCCAGTCTCTATTCTATTTAATTTTCTTAAAATGTCGACCTTCTTTAATTCTGTCAAATTCAAGTCTTTGTCGAATTTAGTATTGAAATAAAT
>MJUU01022555.1:39461-59461 GCA_002080025.1 Modiolus philippinarum
GTCGATTTTGTAAATAAATAATTTAATCTTCATGGTGTCAGTGAAAAAAAATTATTCTTATCCTAACTGTCAGTTTAAATAACAGTTATGAAAATAATCAGTTTAATTTTGTTATTTGATCGGTAATGTGTGTTAGAGATTGACATGAAACCCTCTCCTGGAAATGATCAACCCCTTAATGCTAGTTTCATGCAGTTTTCATTCTTAGTAACATGTTTCAGAAAATGTCAATTCCAAAAGATACGGGTTTGCTTGAAACCTCGAGTAGAACTTCTGATGGCACATCTGATATTCTGGATATTGTCCAACCGCCACTTATTGGTCGAGGTGAGTATTAAACAGGAGTGATAAGTTGTGAAAAATGACTTCCAACATATTTGTAGTTCTTTATGGTAGTGCAATTGAAGTTTGATCAAAATAATCTATGAAGAAATGTTGGCCAAGTCTGTTACTCCTTTTGTTTATAATAAAATGTTGGCCAGGTCTGTTACTCCTTTTGTTTATAATAATTGTATTTTCTAATATAATAAAGGGATTGGACACAAGATTTTCCAACTTAAGAAGCCCGCTCCCAGACATAATATTTGTTACACACGTGTGCAGCATAACCAAATTTATTATTTATGCAACTTGGGTCTTTTAGTATTCTGAATATTGTACGAATTGGGTTTAGTGAAGATATTTGACACTCAGATTAGATATGTTATTTGGAAAACGGGTTTATATTTCCTGTCTGTATTTTATATGCCCGAGCCACGAGGTGAAAGGGATAAAGGACACAATAAGAGATATGAACCTGTATCCTTATCTAACTCAAAAAGCTATTATATTCTGAGAGATGTGCAACAATTTTTACTGTAAAAGCTTGTATTTGCTACCACGGGGCCAGGGAGACTTTTTATTTCGATGACCGGGGATGTGCCAAATATTTGGAGACAGTCTTTTGCATGGGATATATACGATACATTGTATGTTTATTCAGAAGACACAGTTTTACCCGTAAGAGTTGAAAATCATAAAACATACAATAAAATATTAACTAGTGGCTCAGAGACTGAGCCTGTATCGCTCACATGACAAAATGCATCTATGCCATGCATGACCAAAAAAGATGTTTTTTTACCTATGGGGTCTAATGTTTAGCTGTGTTCTCCATTGGCACCAGAATTTTTTGTCTGATCCTACTGAAATGAGTGATCTTTCCAAAGGACTTTCAATACATCATTCCAATACAGTTTAGTTAAATTTGCTTGAAAAGTTTCAGAAAGAGAATGAAAAATATGGTTTTCACATACTGGGCTATGATGTTAAACTATGTTCTGCAATGGAGGCCATGTCGAGTCGAAATGAAATGAGCAATTTTTGAAAAGTGCCTTCTGTACATAATTCCTGTAAAGTTTGATTGAATTTGCTTCACTGGTTTCAGAGGAGAAGATGAAAATGTGATTTTTTTCCTTAGGGTTAAACTGTGTACTCCACTGGCGGCCATGTTGTCTATCCGATTGTAACTAAATGAGCAATCTTTTTTAAGGACCTTCCATACATCATTCCTGTAAAATTTAGTTGAATTTGCTTCAGCAGTTTCAGAGGAGAAGATAAAATGTGACTTTTCCCATAGGGTCCAATGATAAACCTAAGTTCCGCGCTGGCGTCCATGTTTTTTGTTAGATTGAAACGAAATACGCAATCTTTGTAAATGACCTGTAGTACATCATTCTTGTAAAGTTTGGTTGAGTCCTTTCAGGGGTAATATGAAAGTGTGATTTTCCAATAGGGTCCAATGTTAAACTATGTCCCGTGCTAGGGGTCATGTTTTTTTTCGGATCTGAACGAAATGAGCAATCTTTGTAAGGGACCTTCCATACATCATTCCTGTAAAGTTTGGTTGAATTTTCTTCAGTACTTTCAGAGGAGAAGATGAAAATGTGATTTTCCTATAAGGTCCAATGATAAAGCATATTCCGTGCTGGCGGTCATGTTTTTTGTCGGATCGGAAAAAATTAGCAATCTTTGATAAAGACCATTAGTACATCATTCCTCTTAAGTTTGGTTGATAATTTGCTTCAGCCGTTTCAGAGCAGAAGATGAAAATGTGATTTTTCCCATAGGGTCCAATGTTAAACCTAAGTTCCACACTGGCGGCCATGTTTTTTACCGGATCGGAACGAAATGAGCAATCATTGTAAAGTACCCTCCATCATTGGCGGATCCAGAGGGGGTACCGGGGGCACCCCCCTTTTTGGAACAATCATGTATTTTTTAATGAATATCCTGATGTTTTATTAAGGAATACCCCCAAAAATTTTCGCGAAATTTCCTTTCATTTCCTATAGGAACCCCCTTTTCTTATTACCTGGATCCGCGACTGCCTTCCACACATCATTCCTGTAAAGTTGGGTTGAATTTGCTTCAGTTGATTCAGAGGAGAACATGAAAATGTGATTTTCCCATAGGGTCCAATGTTAAACCATGTTCCGTGTTTTTTGTCGAATCGGAACGAAATGAGCAATCGTTAAGGATCTTTAGTACATCATTCCTGTAAAGTTTGATAAACTTGGTTAAATTTGCTTCAGCCGTTTAAGGTTAACGGACGGACGACGGACGCCAAGTGATGGCAAAAGCTCACACTGACCCTTTGGGTCAGGTGAGCTAAAAATAGAAACAAACATATGAAATATAAGAATCTTTCAAAATATTGCTTGTGGTGAATATGCAATTATTTTTCGATTTTCCTCAATATAAAAATAAGTTTTTTTTTAATAAATGGCGCAACATATTGCAAGTGAACCGATAGGGACATTATTTAAGCAAGTTTTCCAAGTTCATTTTCATTGTTTTCAATAGTTAATGGTTGAGAATAAAAAAAAAAAATAGGCCTTAAATATCTTAAGTTTAGCTGAATTACATGCTTGTCGCGGGAACATTATAATAAACAATTGAAAGGATATGGAGTATATGCGCAAAAGACAAAATCTCTACGAAGACGTGGTAAAACCAACCAATGTACTTCATCTAAAGTCAGCCGGGTTTGTGGTTGTAACACGACTATCCACGCTGGACAGTCAAAATGTGTCAAGCCCTTTAATGTACCTCTGTACATTGTATACTCCGGGACTATAATGATTCAACTGCAGACAAAACTCTTTACTAAAAACTCCAAACGCAAACAAAAAAGCTGTCTTACAATAATAGAATGTTCGGTAATCCATTGGTAAAAGTACACCTGGCGATGTTTCAATATGGGCATTACAATTTTTTAAATATATGTTTGTGTCTGTCAAATTGAGGGGATTTATTTTTATGTTGAATAGAAAAAAAGCTGACTGTCAACTATGTAATTAAAAATGCCTGTGTCGTTCAGTATTTTCAGTTTTTATTATATATATTAGATAGTCCCATTCTTAGTTTTCTTCCATTGACCATGTATTTTTATACTGTGTGGGTGTGTTTGTTATAAACAAATCTTATACAACAGAAAATGTAAACAAATTTCATAATACACAAAAGTTCCTTTATATAACCATATGTACAAGAACCTAGCAACCCTTTTGCACGTGCTGGCATGTTCTGAAACATTAGAATAAAAACATACTAAAATATTGCTGTCATAACCAACTCCATTGAAAACTAAGTGAATTAACTTTTGACATCAATAAAGACATTTAACATGCAGAAATAATTACCTTTTTGCATATACGAGTATATTTTTTTTACAGATTTATAACTGTTTCTTATTTAACATTCTTACAGTGCCAAACATACAAATTTGTACCAACATGGAGCATGCTTTTGCCAATGTAAAAGACTCTACTTAAAACTCAACTTTTGAATGGTTGGGAGCTATCAAGTAGTGAGTAAGGATCGTGAGCTCCGATTATCTCTATCGTGTTCACCATAACTTTTTTGTCGGTACATTCGATCCCTATATCATTCAAAACAAATTACTGATTCTTATTTCTGGGAATGTTAGTCCGATTAACGTTGCTGCCATTTGATGTGATTTCAGTCCCTTTGGTGCTTAATGAAAAGCCAATCTAAATTTTAGATTTTTTAAGAACTAAAAAGTATTACATTGCTTACTTTATTTCATGTATCAATCCTTGCCATTGTTTGACCCACCAAACCATTCAATGCTTTGTTTAAAAACGTATAAATTATTTTCCTGTAGGTGATCTGCAATGGAGGATGATACAAAGTTGTGTCTGGTTTCTTTTGTATTATACATACCAAACCACATCTTCGCTAGCCAAGAGTTATGATCCGCTCCTCTCCTCTAGAAGCGGATAGTAACCCTTGCATGGCTAGCGAGGATGACCATACCATGACATCAACAGAAATAATAATAGTTCAGATGCCATATCTGATGGGTTTGGAAAACTCTTTAATGATTATCAAGAGTAATAAATATTATGGCTTGGATTCAAGAGTTATGAGATGGATTAAGGCATGTTTTGGGACGTTTCTGGTGGAATTTTGAATAATGAATATATGTCCTATTTCCTTTGGAATAGGGTACGTCAAGTACATCCTATGTCTTCCTATCTATTCATCTGTCTCCATATCTGATCATTTTAGTATTATTTTAGTATCATTTTAGCTCCTTTCAAGCCGTTCGTTATCATAGCTGTACTGTCGAAAGAGCTAAAAAATTGAAATGTCTAAAAATGGACATTAATAACCACAAAGACAGAAGAGTTCATAGGGAATTTAAAATCAATAAACTATGAATGTGTTAGGTTAACACTCGTTATGATTAAAGTCCAAAAATGTACCAATTTAGGCTATATCTTGCTATTTGAAGATAAGTTTGTGACTTCTCAATAGCAAAATGAAATGGCCACTTGTGGGAGAATTTTTTTTATCTCCCATGGAATGAAATCGACGACAAAAGCATAAGAATTAGAGAAAAAAATCTATGATTTGTTTTCATTGTAGGTTTCTGTAGAGATGAGCCGTTGTCACAGAAAGGAAAGCGACTTCAGCTGATTAAAATGTTATGTTTGACAGTGTTACCTATATTGGGATTGTGGGGATATACAGTGTATACACTGGCTGATAGTATCAATAGCAGGGAGGAAAATGATAAGGTAGATAACTCAATTTTTTAATCAAAATCAATGAGAATCATTTTTGGATTATCTCCCTGTACTAAGTTATATATGGTCAAAAGAAAGATAGATTTAATTTCAATAACACTCTTTGATATTGAAATTAGAGTTCCCTTTTACTATGTATAACTAAATTGGTACAGGGATATAATCCAACAGGTTCAATTAAAATAACAGTTACAAGCAAAATTACATTATAAACCATATTTGACAACGATTTATTTGACATTCATAATATAAAGTTTGAAAAAAGTTAAAAACAAATACATATCTTGAAGACCTTTTTAAAAGATTGATATCATTCAAGACCTTCCTCGCCTACATTTAATGTATGCACATTTTCTTTAAAATGAAATGCTGTCTTATAGAATGTATGTGTTTTCTTTTAATGTCATATTCATTTATCTATTTTCTTAAAAGCAACGTTCCTCGGTGTACTACAGTATCGATGTCGGCCAATTAGTTCATCGTCTTCAAGTGGAGAGAGACATGAGTGTACTCTACCTTAGTGCCCTGGGCCCAGAAACAAGAACATTTTTGCTATCAGAATACATTAACACGGATAGGACCATTGATCGCTTGTCATTTTGGCCTGGTGATCTCGATAAGGCAAACGGTGCCATGTTCCTGTCAAAATCAAGTTTCCAGGATTACCTTGCTGGTCACCGACAAATACTGAGCCCTGACAGATTTTCTATCCAGGACGAAATAGATTTCTACTCAAGAATTATAGACACGACTATTTATTGGCTGTACAATACAATTACAGAATCCAAGTTCTCCCTCGTTTGGAAAATTCTTGTCGCCTACCAGAAACTTGCCAGTGCAAAAGAAAATGTCGGCGTAGAAAGAGCTTTAGGTACAATGTTTTATTCTCAAGGCGGATTCGAATCTCATTCCTATTTTGAAATGTACAATAAAAAATTGCATAGTTTTCGTGCTCATATGAAAACAGCTGGGATGTACTCGGAGTTTGTCAGCCAAATTTATAATGTCGGATTAAGAAATACTGGTACCAATATAACTTACATTATAGAGAACTTTCGAAGAGAAATACAAACATCCAATGAAAACTCAACATTAATTGACATGCGCAAATCCAGGTATTGGTTTGACAACATGACCATTTATTTAGATACCCTTCTCGATATTCAAACTCAGATGGCACAAAAAGTCATTGGTATCTTAGATTTGGCGATCGATGATTTAACGACAGATTTGGCAGTGAATGCTGTGCTTCTAGTTGTAGTTATTATGATGTGTCCTTTGGTGATCATGGCAACAGAGAGTTTAACCAGCAGTATCCAAATATATGCTCTTACATTGGTGGACAAAACAAAAGAGCTTACGAATGAAAAAGCTAGAACTGATGGTTTATTGTACCAAATGGTACCGAAACAAGTGGCAAATAGACTAAAAGAGCAGAAAAAGGTGGAAGCTGAGTACTTTAAAGTTGTAACTATATGTTTCTCGGACGTTCATGGGTTTGACCGCATCACCGTTGAACTTTCTCCCATGGAAATTGTAAACTTACTTAACTCTTTACACAGTACAGTTGACAAAATCTTGGATGACTTTGATGCATACAAAGTAGAAACCATCAACGATTGTTATATGGTGGCATCTGGTAAGCTTTTAAATGTGTAAAATGGAATAAAAAAATCGTAAACTAACTATGGGTAGGAATACAACATAGGATATCAAACAAATACACAATTTCTGTCTTCAGTGTTGGTAAATATTATTCTTCGTTATGTTAGTGCAAGAGGGGGTTGTGTTCAACTCTCCTTTTCTTTTTTCCATCTCATTTGCTTAATGTTTCGAATTTGCCACACTTTTACCACATGCTATAGTGGTATTTTTGCAATGTCAATACCATTTGTACTGAAAATAACAAAATATAAAAGTTTCTGTGAATTTAGTTTCTGCATAAGCGCATTTCGACAACTTATGTCTCTTCAGTGCAGATCAAATCAAAACATTTGGAAATCCATAAACCGAAATTTGTGTAAAAGCTGATAGAGAACTAACTACCGATAGGATCTAAAAGGAAAGACAAAGTCATCTAAGGACAATGCTATGCAGGTGGAAGATACTCCATAATTTAATCTAATCGTGTCAATACAAATAGCAACACCATATTCAGATGATTAACCAAAACATCTGTGCATATATTTTAAGGAAATGCAGGACGAGACCTACCCAGATAAATTGTACACATCATAGAAAAATACGGGACTTTCAAGTTATGAACTTTTTCTTATTTGGAGACAGAAATAGTTCCAAAGATTTGGGTAAAACTGGTACCAAAATGCATTCCTGTCGTGTTCACGCATTCACTCATATTTGTTACCCCCATAAGGGCTCTTTTGAAACTAAAAAAGAATCGTTTTGGTAACTCGAAAGATCCATATTGCAGAATTCCCATGGGCTGATATGAACAAAACCAGTTCGAAGGGACTCATGCACATGCAAAAGACAAAAACTAGAAAAACAGTAGTTGATTTCGTAATGTCGTATATGTAACAAACGTATTACAATATCAAATCTTAACATGACCTCTGTAAAATGATTAATCACTTAATGATGAAAATTTATTATTGCAGGTTTGCCACGCAGAAACAAAGATCGCCATGCATCAGAAATTGCTAACTTCGCCCTGAAAATGGTAAATACTATTTCTGAGATGAAGTTTTGTGGAGGTCAACGTTCAATTGAGTTGAGAATCGGAATAAATTCAGGTACATATTTTTCACTTTTATTTTATATTGTAGATGACTTATGTTGAAAGAGATGCAACATATAATTGACCAAACTCCAATTATGACAATAGCATAAAATGATCGTTCACCATATCTGTTT
The DNA here is from genome assembly GCA_002080025.1 of Modiolus philippinarum. Lineage (NCBI taxonomy): Eukaryota > Metazoa > Mollusca > Bivalvia > Mytilida > Modiolidae > Modiolus > Modiolus philippinarum. The sequence goes on from MJUU01022555.1 coordinate 47,432, forward strand.
ATGATTAACAACACACATACTTAATGTTTTCAAAGAAGCTCAAAATCATTTTGATTGGTTCCGGTGAATTTGTGTAATGTATAATAAAATATTTTTGGAAAATAACAACATAGATCAATAGCAATGAAATTCAAAACTTTCAAATTTATTGTTTTCACGAAGAGAGTTTTTGAAACCTTCAGACCAGGGGTCACTTTCTGTATTGAAATGGATGTATTGTTCATATTTTTTCTTACCTCTACAGGTCCATGTATGGCAGGAATTGTTGGATCAATGATGTCAAGGTATTGTTTATTTGGGGATACAGTAAATACAGCTTCCAGAATGAAGGCTTACAGTTGTCGTAAGTAAAATATAAATAATAACATTCCACGAATAATTAACACAAAAACAATATCAAAATGTCAGTAAAATTACTTCTTCAACTTGGTATTCCAACAATTGTTGTTTCAATGCAGACAAATAAAGAAAACACAAAAAAATTACCACATTATATGACAAAAACGAATAGAAGGGTTAAAGTTAATGAAAGACAACGGCACGAAATAATTAAATTATTGATTTTTAATTTTTGAGATCTTCTGCAAATTTTGTATTACAAAACACTGAAAGTCTGAAACGGGCACTTTTTCTACAGAGCTGTACTGAAAAATACTAAAATGGTCTCAACCAAAGAATGATTCAGTCTGAAATTTACCGCACGTCTCGACCTGTCTTGACTAGTCTTAACTTTTACTTAACTAGTCGCAACCTGTCACGACCAGTCTAAGCCGGTTCTGAAATTGTCTCAACTAGTTTGAACCTGAAATGGAATAGTTTCGAACTGTTTCGACAAGTCTGATTAAAACCTGAAAGAGTCTCGACCTGTCTGAACCAATCTAATCTTACAGTGGGTCTCTCATCAAGTCTAATTCTGTATTGAAATAGACTAGACATATTTTATTCAATCTTGAACCTGTACAAGTATGACAACTATTTTTTTTATAATAATACATGTTTATGCTATTGTATTGTTTACGGAACAAACTTTTTGACTGTAAATGGCTAAAGATACGGTAAAACAATACAAAAAACTTATTTCTATTCATTTTAAGAAATCACTAAAATAAGATAATAACTTGCATTTACTTTATTTAAAAAAAACTGGAGAAAAGGGGAAACATAACTTGTTAAAGTGGCTGTCTCAACTAGTCTGATTTAGTACTGAAAGGGTCTCGAACTGTCTTACGTACTGAAAGAATCTGGTCTTATTTTATGCAATCTTTAACCTGTACAACAAGTATGACATATATTTCTTACAATAATGCATGTTTATGCTATTGCATCGTTGACGGAACACGATATTAGATATAAATGCCTAAACGTAGGTAAAATAATACGAAAAACTTTATTTTTATTCATTTTAAGAAATCACTTAAATAAGATAATTACTTACAATTTTTCTGTTGTATGACCTTGAGAAATAAGCAACATGTTGTTAGCGTAAAAAAATGAGTAAAAAAAATTAAAGATAGCAAGAAACTTGAAGCATCTTTACAAACCTCATTGAATCTTCAGATTTGTTAAAAATACACTAATCAAAAGATGAACAATTTGCATTTGTCCAATGGCTGTATCTTGAAAAAGGGAAATCCGTATTTATAACGTCCAATCAAATCATGATGTAAAATTCTCGAGTGACAACGTCATTTGCGTCACTTGAAACAAAATAGTTGGGGAAAACTTTCTTGACACACACCTACTGTGACATCTACAACTGGACACTGATTTGTATACGGATGAAGGAACGAAGACGTAGTGCAAAGAAACAGATTTAAATAAGATAAGCGAATTTAAAAAATTTACAGTTTAAATAAAGTACAGTTTTTAGTTTAATGAAATTTTAATCTTCTGCCGCCTTCTTCATAACGTGTGATAAGAGATTAGGGAATAACAATTTATAAAATCAAAGTTTTGTCTTTGTTGGAATGATCATATATCTAAATATCACAGAAAGGCTACAACTAACGCAGATCAGTCTTTTCATATATCAGAACAGACAAAAAGCATTCGTTGCTTTATGACAATCGTGTGTATCACTCTATAGTACTAAATGCGTTCATTTCATCTAATTTTGGATTTGAATGTTCCTTTGAACAATCATGGGTATGTCATAATATACTACATCATCTTAAATCTCAAAATGGAATACTCAGTATATGAAAATAAGGAGAATTTCTGCAAGTTAAGATTATTATTAAGTCTATTTGATTCTAATTTAATTCATATATTTTTTGCGAAATATTTATTTCACATAGGACTTATTTTATGCATTATCCAAAACACAACGTTTCAAAATATTTTAAATACACACCAAAGTCATTACACTTTCCTACACAAAAGCAGTACTATAAATTTATATTCACTGTAAGATATGTTTTTTCAATATTCTAGAAAACCCAATTTTCTATGACTCGCTGATGAAACCCGATTATGTACAACGTTGGTTAAAACATAACACGTTTTACTATATTTTTCTTTGGGGAGAGAAACAAAAATTCGTTATTTACTAACCTTTGTGATAAACATTTACAGCGAACAGAATCCATATCAGTGCTTCAACCCAGATATTGCTGAGTAAACTTAACGCATTTGATATGAGGAAGAGAGGCAATGTTTCTATTAAGGTAAGATAATGTTGATGAGCAAACCTAAAAATATAAATCTTAGTTCAAGAAAAGTAAAAACCTACACATTATTTTGTTGTTCTAACATGTTTGAATTTATCGTGACTTTTTATTTTGCAATGTAGCATTTAATGTAATGTCAATTTTGATTGGATGTTTCAAATTCCATTGCTATAGTTTAAGGTAGTACAGAAGTCTATAATTTTGAAATATTGGAATGCAAAGAGGGTGCAAAACATAACATGTACATTGAAAGTTTTTAGCTAGATAACATCGCAATCTTTCACCTTAAGATTTTTTTATATTCTTTTTACGAAAATGTTTAATTTCAATGGATTTAAGATACATCAGATAGAATTCAGAATTCTACTATGTTACCCTTCATTTCCTGTAGTCATGTTCTTAAACTCCAATGAAGTACGTTGGTACATGCGCAAAATATTCTTGTTTACATCAGATTTTGATGATTTAGTTTTCAATCAAGCTATCAATATGTGTGCGGTCAAGATTATTTTTAATCACTTTTCCCTCAAAATTGGTAGTAAGATTCTTTTTGTCTGTTCATTTTTTTCAGTCTAATGATTGTATTATCAAATATTAACTCAATGTTCGTTTGCAGCGTCAGTTAGAAAGCCATAGTTGAACTTGAAAATTTTTCCGAAAGATAGAATGAGACGCAGTCCGGTTCGATTGTAAATTTGGGTATATTTTATGCTGCAATCGATACGAACCATACTTCTAAATTTTCTGTACATAAGTAGAGTTTATATTAATCTTTTTAATATGGAACTTTCTTGAAATAAAAAACAAAAGTAGGGTTACCGAACTATTTTTTCTCATTATTTCACAAAATTTGAATTTTCAAAGTGATTAACAATGAAAGGAAATGGATTAAATGTACATGAGACAAAGGCTCTACAAAATACATGGCAAAACCAAGCAATGGAAAACGCTTTCATGGTGTTCTTCATCTGGAAGGTACGATAAGGCCTTCAACTATGATCAACAATTACATCATTGTAAAAAAAGATTTAATAGCAAAAAAAAAATAAATAAATAAATAAAATAAATAAATTATTAATACTGCATCTATTTGTTGTATTTTATGCAAAATGTTCAAAATTTAGAATAATGGCACCTTTCAGCTAGGAAATAACACATCAAACGTAAAATATGAATTCTAAATGGAGTACTTCAAAACGAAACTTTTAAGATTTTTTCATCAGAAGATGGAATAGATAATAAAATACCGAAGTAACTGTAAATTCAGTTTCTGCATTGGCCATTTCGACAATGTCTTCAACGCAGATCAAATCAAAACATTTGAGATACACTAAAACTAGAAATTTGTAACATTTGATAGAGAACGTATAACCAAAAAGGTCTGAATTAGAAGCCAAAATAGCCAAGGAAAGAGCTGTATCAGAGGGAGATACTCCTTAGTTTCGAGTAAAGTTTTCTAAGATTTAGAGAGAATGAAGATATTTGATGGTTATATAATATAATTACTGTATGAATAAGGAGTTATTTTCCTCATACTCTTTAATCTTTAAATACAGAGGTATAACAAAACGCGGTTTCATTTTCTAGGGCAAGGGAAACATGGTTACTTATTGGTTAGTAAGAGCAGCTAAAGAAGGTGAGCAAATAAATTATGACCCCGATCAGGACGAGGAAATATCGAGGGGAGATGGTTGTAATGAAAGTGAGGTGGAACTACCTGGTGAAATAACTACTGTTGAAGATCCACTTTACAGTGCGTCCCTTAGTTATCCGATGCCTGGAAGACCGATGAAGTCCGGACAGTTCAAGGAGGAGAGCAAGAACACTGCAAAGGTAGCACCGACAATTACAGAGAAGGGAAAGAAGCATGACTCACCCTCACTGAAGAAGAAGAACGGGGGTATAAAAAACTCAACTTAAATGCTTGTTTCACATTAGGTCCTGTACGTCTTGTTCTAATTGAAATTTTACAATACAAAAATTGTACCAAGATATTGAATTTTGCGTTGAAATATATGACGTTTTAGGCCTAAAAAGAAAAAAAAATAACGGCATTATTCATAGTCAAAGTTTTTGGCTGAAAAAATTTCCGACTAAAATTGTCTCGCGAGTCTCCGAGTCACACGAGACTTACAGACCCTAATGGTTTTATTACATTACGTTACTGTTACGTCATAATGAAGTAACTATTGACATGTTAGATATCAGTTCAATGTGTGTCGGTGATATAATTGGGTATTTGTAGACATCATGCATCATACATTTACATCATCTTTTATTATGGAGCGAGAAAAAGAAACTAGAATAAAGAAACAAGACATGATCTGAAATGTTTGTAATGATGTAAAAATATTTTTTTTATAATCAAAACATTAACTGTTTACTTGAGAGGTTTGTTTGACAACACAATTAAATTGACAGATTTAAAAGACAAATGGTTTGTCCTGTTCATTAATCTAGTATCATGCCATAAATATCATGAAATTGTATTGTAAATGTCATATTGTTGAAACACAAGTAAGAAAAAATGGCTAAATTCAAGTGCTAATAGACTGTTATATGTATAGCTGTATTACATGATGTTATGATTCAATCATTTTATTTAATGTTTTGTATTTTGACAAACAGATATTTATGAATTTATGAATTTATGAATTTACAAGTGTTCCCAATTTTAAAAGAAATCCATCATACATTAATATCGTTTTTAATTTTATAAATCTTTATTTCCTCAAATTGTTACCAAAGTTTGCTCTTTAACTTTTTTTTTCAATTAGTACGTATATAAAGTATGTATCTAAATCTGGAAACAATGATAATTGGCCCATTTATGGATCTCAGTTGGTAAATGGCTATATCCTCATATTTCTTTATAATGCTTGGATTGGTAAATAGCCGCATCTTCACATGTCTGTATAATGCATGGGTTTGAAAATGGCTGTATCTTCACATGGCTGTATACCCTTAGGTTTGGAAATGGGTGTATCCATACATATCTGTATAATGCTTGGGGATGGAAATGGCTGTATCCATAAATATCCGTATAATGCTTTGGTTTGGAAATGGCTGTATCTTCACATATCTGTATAATGATTGCGTTGGTAAATTGGTATATCCTCACATATGTGTATAATGATTAGGTTTGGAAATGGCTGTATCTTCATGTCTGTATAATGCTTGGGTTGGTGAATGGCTGTATCCATACACATCTGTATAATGCTTGGGTTGGTAAATGACTATCCTCACATATTTGTATAATGCTTTGATTGGTAAATGATGTCTGTATAATGCTTGAGTTGGTAAATGACTGTATCCTCACATATCTGTATAACGCTTGGGTTTGGTTAATGGCTGTAGCCTCACATATTTGTATAATGCTTGAGTTGGTAAATTGCCATATCCCCACATTTGTGTATAATGCTTAGGTTGGTAAATGGCTGTATCATCATATAGCTGTTTGATGCTTGGGTTGATAAATTTCTTTATCGTTACACATGTTACATATCTGTACTACCCATACAAATGATAAATCTTTACTTTCAAAAATATTTACTTTTGTTTAGCCCTTTAGAACTGTGTCAGCAAATGAGTTTTTATAAACATTAAATTTATTTTCCTTGGTTGTATAAATTTCATAGACTGAGATTTGCTATTGGCATGTTGTACAAGATCATGGCATTGAAAGCCTTCAACCGGACCACAATCTATCATGTTGTTAATCAAACAAATCAAGATGCCTGTGCCAATTGTACAGTATTTTCTCTAAATAAGATTTTAACAATGTATTTGTGATGCTCGTTCAAGTTTGTTTTGATGGTGCGGTAACGATTGTTTGTGCTATTCTGCAAGAAAAATAATAATTCATACATACTCATAACCATTTTTAGCTGACCTGGCCAAAGGCCATGTGAGCTTTTGCCATCACTCGGCGTCCGTCGTCCGTCGTCCGTCCGTCCGTTAACTTTTATTCAAAGATCTTCTCTTCTGAAACTACTGGGCCAATACTAACCAAACTTGGCCTGAATCATCACCAGGGTATGCTCTATCAAATTTGTGATTTTTATGTCCGTAGACCAAACAACATGGCCGTTGTTACTAAAAATAGAACATAGGGGTAAATTGCCGTTTTTTTGCAAATTACACGAAAACCGTTACAGATATCAAAAATCTGACATGGACTAAAATGATCAGCATGATGAGATCTACCCGCCCTGCAATTTTGAAGAATATCCGATAACCTATTTTGGCGTTATTGCCCTTTTTTCGTAAAATTTTCGTTTTTTTTTGTTACTTTTAGTCTTATCAGAAGTCCATTATTAGTAGAAGTCAGCAACTCGTAATACATCAGTAGACGGCGTTGTCCCCAGACTACCGCTGTGATTCAAACGAGATTTCGTGCGAGAAGACTAAAATTAGTAGCAAAAACTTCATGGCCAGAAAATAAATGTTGCATTATGGGTACAGTTAATATATGCAAAATCCACAGGGACAATTAATATTCGCTACTTGTTGGGCTCTACCCCGTCAGTTTTCAGATAAATATGATAATCAATACTTAATTAATGACAGATGTCTCCATATAATACTACAAAATAGATACATATATGCATACAACATAAACTGTTAAATCAGAAATTAAATAGAAAATATTATACAAAAATTGTCCAATGCAGCAAGTTTTTGTACTATTTAGAGAAGATCAGAGAAAGTAATGTTTATGTTATTAAACTGACATAAATAAGATTGCATTGTTTCTTTTTTTTTTCATTTTGCTTACTTGGCCTCAATATACCGACATTAAAGCTATAGCTGGTATGCTAAATATCTCGAAATAACTTTTGCTGAAGTTATAATAACTATAGATTCCACCTGATTTGTCCTTTTTTCTCATGGACTTCGGCTCTTGACAACTCTGTTCGGTAATTTTGTTATTACCCCCATTTTGTATTAATGCAATAAAATGCATAATAATGAGCTATTAAGGAACGGATCCTAGCTGACAATATATATATCTACAATGTACTTAGTATAAACTGGGACCATTATATTAGTCCCAGTTATAAAATAGTATGGTCGCATAGTATTTGAATATATTTTTCATGCCGCATAGCAAACACGAAAGTAAAGTTTTCTAAACGCTCTCGCGTGAATTATGAGAATTATGATGTCGGCACATGGTGACAAATACACTTCTGTGTAGTTGCACTGAATTTCATTATTCCGAATTCTTTTCGATGACCGTTTCTGCTTCCATTATTTTCTCGAAAATCCACATTCTCAACATTTTATACACTAAATAAATTTATCGTTTAAACTTTTTTGGAGAAAAAAAGTTTTTAAATTTGGTGAATAACTATTTATTTCTTATTTTGAAATTTCAATATCGATCTTGCTACAAATCTCTTCAAGTTATGATAATAATACGAAATCTTTTTGCACTATTGTCGGCGATAAACTTTCCATTCAATTGTGTTTTCCTATTTTGGAGAGAATTCTACCCTGGGTGGGGTTGAACAGTATATTGACATTTCTCATTTTCACATGTTCGAACTTAAATGATCATTCGACTGTGATTAATTAACATGTACTTGTTTATGTGATAACACTTTTCCCCATCATTCCCTATTATACGAACGAGACTGGGAGGACCCCCCCCCATAGACTATTTTACTGATAACGGTCTAATCTGGGGACAACCCCGTCACGATACATATTGAACGAGTTGCAGACTTCTACTAATAATGGACTTCTGGTCTTATGTATTGAAAATGGTAGAAGATATAAGTAAAGTTTATATTACAGAAATGGTCAGCATAGTAAGATCCACATTTCCTGCAAGTTTGAAGAAAATCTGACGACCCACAAAGGAGTTATGGCCCCTTTTTCTTTGAATGTTCACGATTTTTTAACATTTTTACTTTTATTTCAAAAACTGTTTGAGATGGAGGTTAAATATGAATTACAAAAGTGTTGAGCTTTTCCGGGACTACAATTTCTACATATGTCCAGCAGATTAGCATCTCACCCAAGATGGCCGCCACAAGGGAACATAGTTTAACATAGGACCCTATGGGAAATGCATTCAAAGATCTCCTCTTCTGAAACCACTGAGCTAATGTGGACCAAAAATTGTCTCAATAGTCCTCAGGTGGTCGCGGTGGTCCCCTTTAAAGTTTTTGATTTTTGTGGTTGTACCGGATCCAAGATGGCCGCCAGCGGGGAACATAGTTTAACATAGGGACCCTATGGGAAATACATTCAAAGGTCTTTTTTTCCTGAAACCACTATAAGCCAATAGGAACCAAACTTGGATACAATTGTCCTTGGCTGGGCCCTTTAAAGTTTGTGATTTTTATGTTTGTTTCTCATCCAAGATGGTCGTCAGCACAGGACATAGTTTAACATAGGACCCTATTGGAAATGTATTCAAAGATCTTCTTCTCTGAAACTACTGAGCCAATTGGAACCAAACTTGATCACAATAGTCTTTAGGTGGTCCCCTTGAAAGTTTGTGATTTTTATGTTCATACCTCATTGAAGGTGGCTGCCAGCAGAGAACATAGTTTAACATAGGGACCCTATGGGAAATGCATTCAAAGATTTTCTCCTCTGAAACTNCAAACTTGGTCACAATAGTCCTTGGCTTTTCCCCTTCGAAGTTTGTGATTTTGACGTTCGTACCTTATCCAAGATGGCCACCAGCGTGGAACATAGTTTAATATAAGGACCCTATGGGAAATGCATTCGCATGTCTTCTCCTCTGAACCTACTGAGCCAATTGGAACCAAGTTTGGTTACGATTGTCTTTGGGTGTTCCCTTTCAAAATATGTAATTTTTATGTTTGTAACTCATCCAAGATTGAAAATGTAACATCTGGTGAACTGATTTATAGTATGAATGGGTGGTCTCTTCGTGACAATGAATAAAACCAGGTGAGCGATACAGGCTCATGTGAGCCTCTAGTCTTACTTAATTTCATGCAATAACTCCAACTTTAACTTTTATTTATTTCAACAGCACAATTTCTAATATGTTAGGGAAATATTTATTTGTATTGTTATTTTACTGTCATAAATGTACTCCCATAAGTTGTATTAAATATGTGTAAACGCTTTGAGTTATTTTACTTTTAGTCCTGTAAACAAACTATGATGATGTGTTAACAAACGACCTAATATAAGCCTGTATTTGAAGATCCTGACGTCAGTTAGTGCCTCTCTATATTATTTTGTTGTTGTATCCGCAGACAAAGCTTTTAATAAAATGCGTTTTTAGTATATAAAGCTTATTGTTGAAACCGCATCATAAAAGAACTAGACATTGATCACAAAATTCGCCAGGAAATGCTGCATACAAAAGAGTTTCATTTGACGATCATTCACAGGTGATTCATGTCCTTTTTGAATATTCAAACTGAAAAAAATGATCAAGACCTGTCAACCTATGTTGGGTACCTAAATTACACAAAATTAAAACGAAGAAAGATACATCGCTCGATTTTCATCTTGTTCACTTACTGAACTGTCGACTGAATTAAGATTTTGTTTGCAGTCAAAGACAGACATCAAGCATACTGTGATTTTTTTCATGCCCGAAGTGACATAAATCATATGTGGATACTTAAAAATTCGATTATTGGAAAATCTTACATCACATCCATTTCTCAAATACATTCACTCAAAACATTTGATTTTTTCACGATCTTTACCACGCTTCCTCATGATAAACAGAAATCGCAAATAGAAGACCAATGTATCATTCAAAAAACCTTTGCCGATTAAAAATGGTGATTAGGCAATAACATATTTTTGTTCAATTTGCTTCAGTGGTTTCAGAGGGGAAGATGAAAATGTGATTTTTGCAATAGGCTTTAATGTTAAACCTAAGTTTCAGATTTGCAGCCATGTTTTTGTCAGATCGAGACGAATTGAGCAATTTTGGCAAAGGACTTTCCATATATCATTCCTGTATGTTTTTGGCAAAGGACTTTCCATATATCATTCCTGTATGTTTTTTTTTTGCTTTCATGGTTTCAGAGGAGAAGATGAAAGAATAATTTTTGCAATGGGATACAGTGTAAACCTTAGTTCCTCGAAGGAAGGCATGTTTTATTTTGTTGTTGAAGTGGAACAAAATGGGCAATCTTGGTTAAGAAATTTCCATACATCACTGCTGCATTTCTTTAATTTGCTTTATTGTTTTTCCCCGCTGACAGTTATGCCTTTGCCGGATCGAAACAAATTGAGCGATCTCTTTAAAGGACGCTCCACACAAGATTTGTGTAAAGTTTGGTTGATTTCAGTGGAAAATATGATTATGTGATCCCATACTGTCCAATGTTAAACCTGACTATCGGCCATTTTCGTCGGATAGGAAAAAAGTGAGCAATCTAAGTAAAAGACCTTCCATACATCATTTTTGCAAAGTTTGGTTGAATTTGTGTCGGTGGTTTTAGAGAAGAAGATGAAAATGTGAAAGCTAAATGGACAGGCGATGGACGACTGACGCCAAGTGATGGCAATAGCTCAAACTGACCCTTTTGGTCGGGTGAGCTAAAAAGGACAGGGAAACTAAAGAGATCCAATTTGATGAAACTTGTCAGAATAGTTGCTTAGCGTTTGTATATTTGATTTATTTCTAGCTCTTAATTGTGATTTGGAAGTTCGTTTGAGAGACCCCTGCATCCACATCCAGATACAATAATTTTTTTTTCGTTAAATTCATTCTACCTACAGCTTCCAAACTTTATTGAATATTTGCCCCATATGGTTAGATGCACAATCAATCCCAATTTATTTTTCGTACGTTTGAGACTCAAATTTGTGGAAGAACTATGAATTTTAATTTGGTGAACTAGAAGCATAGCTTTTATACTTCAAAGAATGTCAGCCTTGATTTGCAATTACCAACAATAACGACAACAAAATAAACAATCCATAAATGATACATGGGAAATTGCATAGTGAATGTTTTTCACTTTATCTCGAAGCCATTATTGCTTTCTCAAAAGAACTTCAAAGGAATGTGTTGTTATGTAGTTGGAGATATAATTACAAAAACAAGATAACAGTAATTTACAATGGCCTGGAATTACAATAATATGCCACAGTGATTGTGTGCAGCAAATCACAATTGTAATTTATTATATACTTAGTATTGCATAAGTATGAGTGATGTATGGGTGTGTTCCAATTTAGTCATAGGCATATGCACTGTTTATCATTAGTCGTCTATCTATTCTAAACTATACAACCCTATATGATCAAATTCATTTTATAGGAAAAATCAAATTTTAAATTGATAATTACCTTAGGCTACAAATGTTCTAATAAGTAATTAAATTATATTTGTCTCGATTTT
>MJUU01022555.1:68307-103010 GCA_002080025.1 Modiolus philippinarum
AAAAAAAATCAATTGATCGCCCACATAAAAACAATTCAAATATTTGTGGCCTGATTCAAGATAATCTACTACACGTACAAGTAATTCCAAAGATAAAAATCTGATCACAAATATAGCTAGAATTGTCTTCTATAGGGACTATACATACCCCCGTAACAGACTATATGAATTCAACTATCTGTAAAATCTGGAAATAATTATAAAATTCAAATGTTCGATGAATATACAAACACTATGGACAGTTTCAAATCTCTTGACGAAGAACTGAGAACAGTGAAAGCAATTGATTACACAAAATGGATACCCTTCTGATGAATATTGTCCAAAAATGAAAATAAAAATCATAGAATAATACCAAAATAAGAGGTACACCATGTTAAATGTATATAGAACTACCCCGCAAAGTTTCAGACCTATCGGTACCCTGCTTTAACTAACTGTAAAATTAGGACAAATTCATAGAATGCATCCAAAAATGGTGTCAAGTTCAATGTATATAAAAGCATCCGGCAAAATTTCGGGAGGAATTGATTACACAAAAATAATACCCTATGTGTGGACGGACAGACAGACAGGTTGAAATCTATATATCCCAAACTTCGTTTGCGGGGGTATAATAAAATGTTCAATGTTCACTGCTGCAATTGTGTTGTATAAGGGATAACAAAAGATGCATTTCCAGCTTCGCACATAACAAACAAGTAACATATAAAACAGAGTTCATTCACTGACAGACAGTCGAGATCGAGGTTCATCTTGTGTTTTTCTTTTCTTCAACAATTTTTTCCCTTTCTCTTCTGGTGTCTTTGATTTTCTGGTCTGTTTCTGTTCTTTATCCATCTGTTTATCCGTGTCTTGACTTGGATTAAAGACTTCGGGAAATCCATCCTCGTCATTTCCATTTGAATTTTTAGCAGATGAAGACATTAACCAATATGTTTCCTGAAGTGTACGGTTTGCATCAAATTAAAGCAACTTAAACTAAAAGTGTTTTTTCACAATGTACAAACAACATAATATCGAAGTTAATGTAAAGTTAATTTTCGCATATGACATCTTATGTCTCTTAAGTGCAAATAAATCTAAACACTTGAAAGACCATACACTCAAACATGTTTAAAAACTGATGGAGAGCAGCCTTCAAATATGATCTAAATATAAAACCAAAATCATCTAAGGACAGAGCTTTGTGCAAGGAGATATTTCTTAGTTTTCAACAAAATTTACAAAAATTTAGATATTCCAAATTTCGAAATAAAATCGGCTTTTGGGTTAGCATCGAAGTACTGAATACTCAGCTGTTGAATATCCCAGGGGACTAACAGTCCACCAGCAATGGCATCGACCCAGTGGTAACAAACACCGAAATACCGAAGTTATAGTAAAGGACAAGGTGCGATAAGGGGTTGATTTGGCCCAAGATTCAAGGGAATTTCTAAGTTGAACCCGAAGATTTTCTCTATGTTCAATTTAAAGCTAAGATCCCATTTACAGAAAAAAAAGTTAGAACCAATAGGTATAGTTCTGACGTCATGAAAAGGCTACTTTTGAGCATTTTCATCGCAAAATATCGAATTTGGCAGATTTCCGATCAGTTTTCTTAACCGGAAATATCGAGCACATTCAAGAACCAATTAGATAATTTAACTTATTGGTACAAATGAATTGAACCTCTCATACAAATATTTTTGTGGTTCTTGCATGCGCTCATTATTTCATATAAAGACAAAGTAGTCAAAATTTGTCAAATTTGTAATTTTTCTACAAAATCTTCAATTTCTCCCTTCTTCTACAGTCAAAAACTGAATAATCATATATGAGTATTTGAGAAATGTTACTGTTTACTGAAAAGCCATACCCATAGAACAATTTCAATGAGAAAATTCGGTGAATTCAACCAATTTTTTTTCAGGCCAAATAATGCCATACTGCTTTAGTTTCTGCATATGGCAACAAATGAAAAAAATATATAAATGTACAGGGGCATTAGCCCTATAAATACAGTGTAAAGTTAAGCAAACAGAACAACGCCTTTGCTATCGTTCTACATCTTGAAGTAACCATGAAGGCTCTAACAATTGACAACACTTATACCTCATAATAATTTCAAGACATGGCCCGCCTTATGTTGGACAAATCTACATCCATGCATGTCTCTCCTCTTTTGGTAGCGGATATTGGATTGTTAATAAACAACAATCATCGCTGGGTTTATGACACTGGCTCCAAAGCTCTATGAGAGCCTAGAGGTAAGTGAGTGGAGCCCGGAGTCCTGTGTTGGAACCCGGTAGATTTTGCTGGAGCCCGGAGTCCTGGTGTTGCAGTGCGGTGACCATACGTCGGAGACCGGGGTCCAAAGCACGTGTTTTAGCCAAATACTGGACAATCCATTAAATCCGCTGTCCGACAAAGGAACCAAAGACAATCTAGTGAAACTTATCTAAGTCTCATTAAAAATGTGAGAAGTGGCGCTTAAAATCTGAATTTGACTAAATTTTAAGTAAAAATCTTTTTACGGAAATGTTGTTAAAAATGTTAAAAAATCAAGAAAACTGGAACGTAACTTATATTCTTTACGAAATATGGGATATTGACCAAATATCCTTCATGATTCCGTTAAATTGGCTTCGGAATCCAATGAACTGAGGATTTTACAGTTATACTGGCCTCTCATTGATACTGCCGATGTCTACTGAAATCCATGATGATTCTTTACCAAACCCTTCGGGGAGTTTTGAATTTGATTTTAATTCCGTAGTGCGACAGTGTTTTACCAGCAGACTAGGCTCCTTGAGCTAGCCGGCAGCGTAGCGGCGAGCACTCCTTGACCCATCTTTCTAAACTACGTTTTGTCTTATTCTGTCCTTTTTCAAGATTGTGGTCTTGGAGTTGGTGGTCTACCTGTATTGGGTTTTATTTGTTTGTTTATTATACTAAAGGGAAACGGGATAGAGAAAGACAAGGTTTGGGTCTCCATAAACCGGTTTAACCTTACCGCTAGCTGCTGCTAGCGCCGGTACCAAGTCAAGCTTATGGAGGGGGATTTCCGCCACAAGAGAAATTCCATGCTGTAAATTTTCACCTTCTCTTTTTATTGTTTTCACTTTCCTTATCCATAGTTCTGCATTTTCTATATTTTATATTACAGATTCTAAAATATCAATTTATTATATTTTATATTCTTTCTTTCAATGTTCCTATTTCATCCATACTTCTGCAGTTTTTATATTTCATATTATGGTCTCCATGACCTCAAATTATTATATTGTATGATCTTTTCCCTGAATGTTCCAATTTCTATGCTTTGTTCGTTAAGTTCTAAAATCTGCTTTCACGGCATTATATCTCCGTGTTCTGATTTCTAAAAATTTCATGTTTTATAATTTGAACGAGAAATGTCCAAAGTAAGTATTCATTGTTCGCCATTCTTTCGTTTATATTTAACTTTGTCTTTATATTTTCGTGCAATTTTTGTTTTAATGTGCTTAAAATAAACGTGGCGGAAAAAACGCGTATGATTGAATTATGACAACAGTCTGTGACAGCTTTTCACCCACCAGCAGATTCGTCCACGAACGGGAGGTTATAGGGACATCATATATATTATTATGTATTTCAATGACAGTTTTTAATATGATGCAACAAAATGATATTTTTAAGACGTTGAAATAAAAAAAAAAAAACTTTCCATTTAAGTGAGAGTGAAGCGGGGAAACTTATAGGGGGTTATTCATGATTGGAAGCGATAATAGACTTTACCGTGAAAATACTGCTTACCCCCAAATACGGCCGTGACGCGGGAAACACTAAAAATCATCTTGGATAGGGAAACAGGGTTTTTAAGAGTCTTTGTTAGATCCCTCTCGTGAAACGGAAAAATAAAGAAAAAAAATGTAGAATATCGGGACTTGAAGGGCCCCCACTGTGACCTCCTATAAACAGCTTCTAAAGATTTTAAGCCTGATGGAAAAAACTCCAATTTAGTAATATAGGGGGAAGGCGAGGCCCACATGATATTCGGGACTTCGGGATTTCTCATGTGTAACAGAAAATCGGATAACCCCTTTTTTAAGGCCATACATTCGGAATGAAAATACCTATTTGGATACCCGAATACAGACATGCTTTTAACCACGGAAAATCACGATTTTCAGTCCAAAATAAAACGGAAATGGCAAAAATCGGTTTCTTGGATAGATAAAAAAACCCACAAAGTTTATCATTCTTGATCATATGTACGTGAATCAGAAATGAGCCAGCAATATGGGCAGTTCATTAACACATCTTATTCTTTTAAATTTTACATTTTGAATGTTCAGTATACTTGCATTAAATTTTCGAACACATTCATGCAAATAAACCTCTACGATAAATGGGCATTCTATGATTTCACGCATAACGTCACGCTAGTTAGAAGTTTACAATGGGAAGGGTCATATTACAGACTTCAATGTTCAATTAGTGGGTCTTGGATAATTTAATCAAACTTTGTTATATCTGTTGTCCTGTTAATTTATTTACAATGAGGTGGTAAATGTGCCATAATTCGTGTCTTTGATAAAAAAAAATCCACCAATTTATTGGCATAAACAGTACTCCGAGAGCCCACATCTGAAGCCCGGAGCCCAGTGAGTGGAGTCCGGAGTTCTGAGCCTGGAGTCATAGTGTTTGAGCCCGGAACCCGGAACCCTAGTATTGGAGTCCTTAGCCCTAGGTGCTGGAGCCCGGAGCCCTAGTGTTCGAAACCGGGCCCAACGTTCAAAAACGCAAAGTCGGGACCCAGAACCCGAGTTATTCCCCATTCAATGTAATTAGTTATCAGAACTTTCTGATTTTTGTCAAAATGTTAACAGAATATGTGCCTATTCACAATTTAAATTATTTCCTCGAAGGGAATTACCGTTTTCACAGAAATCTCTGTTCTGTAAATGGCTTAAAAACTTTTCGGGAAAACTACGCTATTTCTTTTTTGTCAAGAGCAAATTACTCTCAAAACTCACCATTTTCACACAGGAGAATTATAAGTGTGTCTCGATGCGGTTAAAGCGGGATGCGGTGTCGGCTTTGAAGTAAACGGAAAGCGGGTCGGCTTGTTTAGTGAGTGGGAAAGGGATTATCGAAAATAAAAATGCACGGGGAAACGGGAAATGGTGTAGGAATCCCTAAAAATTTATGCCGTGAACCGGGAAAAGGTTGCTTTAAAAGAGAGTAAAATATTTCCCGTCCAATTAATACACCCGGTGAAAATAAAATTCCCGTGTATTGACACTACTGAACGAAAATTTCAGGCTACTGCAATGGTAAAAGTTTTTTTTTTAATAAAAGAGGGATTTGTGAGACCAGCACGATTTTCGAGACGTCGGGATTTTCAATTTATCAACTTCGGGAAATTAGATAACTCCCATTCCCAGATCATGAATTGGGAATGAAAATACCTATCCCTGCTAGACTTAACACGGGTGGGGGAAGGGAGGGGGTGGTTTTGTGTCGCGCCACCGATTGGTTCCATAATATGAAATGTTGTTTGGACCATAGATTTATAGATCTATGTTTGGACACTCTAATGACTAGATTCACACCACAAAAAGAACTTTATTTAGGGGTTAAGTCGGTGCAATTTAACATGTAACTACTGGGAAACTTCATACAGCCATGCCGAGCGTTCCCAAGCAAAAGGTTCGCTTTTCCAATTATTCAGCGATTTCAACTGGTATTTGAAACTGCATGGTCAAGCTGGTATACATTCGTCATAAACTTCCGAGATGTCGATTCTGTGGCAATTGTCCTTCACACCAGCAGCTAAGAAATCTATAGCAAAGACAGTCGACAAGGAGGCTAAATCTCCTAAAAAGACAAAAACTGCCGCCAAAGAGAAAGTCCAGAAACCAAAAAAGAAGTGAAGTCAAGAGCTTATCTCCTACAAATGCAGACAATAGTCCTTCTAAGGGCTACTAAATTTCTCAAAAAGAATATTTATAGTTGTTACATTAGCAATTTTCAAAGTCAAAAATAGTTTTCCCCTCTATATAGTGTATTTCCTCTTTCTTACTAATTCCCTATTTCTATTGATTTTATTTACTTATTTATTTATCTATTCATTAATATTTTTTTTCAATTGGTCCTTCTCGATACCAATATTTCATTCTTTGTTGGCTCCGGGCTCCAACACAAGGGTTCCGGGCTCCAACACTAGGGCTCCGAGCTCCAGCAATAAGGCTCTGGGCTCCAACATTAGGGTTCCGGGCTCCAACAAAAGGGCACCGGGCTCTAACTCTATGTCCCCGCCGGGTTCCAATGTTATGGCACCGGGCCCCACCCACTACGCTCCGGGCTTCAGCTTTAAGCTCTCAGAAAGCTGGGTTATCCGATTTTTCGAAGTTAAAAATGGGAAATTCGGAAGTCCCGAAAATCATGTCGGTCTCGTCTTCCCCCTCTATTATTGAAAAATGCATTACCGGGTAGCATGAAAATTTCGTTCAACATTGTACAAAATGGGAGTTTTTTTCCATCAAGCTTATAAAACTTTTGGTGCTGTATATAGGAGGTCACAATGGGGGCCTTTTCCCAAAATCCCACATTTTTTCTGAACTTTCCCGTTTTACGAGGAGGATTTAACAAAGACTCTTAAAAAGCCCTGTTTCCCGATTCAAGGGGATTTTTTTCAGTGTTTCCCACGTCATGCCCGTTGTTGGGGCTATTAAAGCAGTATTCAGTAAAGTCTATTACCGCTTTCAATCATGACCGATCCCCTTTAAGTTTTCCCCGCTTCGCGCTCACTTCAATGGAAATGCTTTTTTATTTCGCCGTCTTAAAAATGTCATTTTGTTGCAACATATTAAAAATTGTCTTTGAAATACATAATAATATATATACTTTTCTATATATCGTGTGCGTTTTTTGTCACATGTACATTCACATATCCTTTCATTTTTTCTATATAATGTCCCATTCGTAGACGAATCTGCTAGTGGATAAAAAGCTGTCACAGAAACACTAGCGCCATCTGTTGTCATAATTCAATCATATGCGTTTTTTCCGCCACGTTTATTTTAAGCACATAAAAACAAAAATTGCATGAAAATACAAAGACAAAAGTTAAATATAAACGAGAAAATGGTGAACAATGAATACTTACTTTGAAAATTTCTCTTATAAATTATAAAACATGAAATATTTAGAAATCAGAACACGGTAGATATAATGCCGTGAAAGAAGATTTTAGAACTTAACGAATAACCAAATACCGAAGTTACTGTGAATGTACTTTCTGCATATGCGCATTTCGACAATTTATGACTCTTCAGTGCAGATAAAATCTAAATGTTTGGAAGACCATAAACTCAAAGATGTTTAAAAACTGATAGAGAACAAATAACCAATATGATCTAAATGTAAAGCATAGAACTGTTAACATTTAAAGAAAGAACATACAATATAATAAATTGAGTTCAAAGAACCGATAATATGAAATATAAAAACTGTAGAAGTATGGGTGAAATAGGAACATTGAAAGAAAGAATATAAAATATAAAAAATTGACATTTTAGAATCTGTAATATAAAATACAGAAAATGCAGAACTATGGATAAGGAAAGTGAAACAATAAAAAGAGAAGACGAAAATTTACAGCATGGAATTTCTCTGGTGGCGGAAATCCCCCTCCATAACAGCTATCCCGAGTTTCTATCGTTGTCTATGTTTGTCTTTGTCATTTTCTTGTTTTTCTTGTGCAGTTCCCTGGTGGATTGTGGCATGTGATTGTTACGTTCGGCCGTTATATGTGTTTCCTGTTATTTTCCCTTCATTACTTACTCAGTAACTTCTGTATTTTGATATCTATGAAAAAGGGTCCGGCATTCTGACAACCACAGTATCTACAACTAGGCACTGGGCTCAGTAGTCATGTAAATTTTAGTTTTAATCGAATCAAAGATGTAACAGATAGAAAATTTGACAACAATACACACAGCTACAGGCCACAAACAGACGACAAAATCGCAAAAGAATAATAATAGATAGATAACTAACTAAATAAAAAGAAACCAAAAAAGGAAACCAAAAAATAAAACAAATTCTTCCACGCAGACATAATTAAGCAAGTCATCTTTCTATCAGTAACTATCCAGTTTTTGTCATTTTCAAATACATGTAGTACTGTTGTTTGGTAAATGAGACGTTCCATACAGTTTTGTTGTCGTCTGTAAGTGTTAACAAGCCACAATGTTAAGAACATACCATTGAACAGAATATTACGTTGCCTGCGCTCTGTGTTTTACGTCTACCCCAAGGAAACAGTTCTCATGTGGTCAATTTACACAACATATTGAGTTCCTTATTTTGTTATTTATAACCACCGGGTCGATGCCTCTGCTGGTGGACTGTTAGTCTCCAAGGGTATTCACCGACCCAATAGTCAGTACTTGGGCGCTGACCCGAAAACCGATTTTTAAACCTTGCAATATCTATATTTTACAAAATTTTGTTAAAAACTAAGGAGTATCTCCCTCATGCATAGCACTGTCCTTAGATGAATTTTGGCTTATCTATTTAGATCCTTTTGGTTAATTGTTCTCTATGAGCTTCTACACATTTATGGTTAAAGACTTCCAAATGTTTCGGTTTGATCTGCACTGATGAGACATAAATGAAACGGGACAGAAAAAGGGGAGATTTGGGTACCCATAAACTGGTTTAACCCTACCGCTGGCTTTTGCTGGTGCCGGTACCAAGTCCGGCTGTCCCGAGTTCCTATCGTTGTTTATGTTTGTCTTTTGTATTTTTATTGTGGGTTTTTTCTTGTGCAGTTCTTATTTACTTTCTGGCATGTGGCTACGTTTTTCGGCCATTGTAGGTGTTTCCTGTTATCTTTTTTATTCCATAAGTTGTCGAAACGCGCATATGCATAAAATAAATTATGCATAAATGAATTAACAGTAACTTCGGTATTTTGTTATTTATTGACTAGTCGCGACCCTAAAGTAAAGGCCCCTTTTGAAATTTTCTATAGAGCATATTGAACGCAAAATTTCAAACCCGAATCATTTCCACCTTTTTTCCATAACTCGTTGCCATGTTTGCCATTCTCTCTTATTTCTTTCTTCATTAATTTTGTTATTGACTTATTCCCGTCTTGAGTGATACATCTAAAATACTAGATACCCAACGGTAAGCTCTGACAACTCTTATTGTTAATTTCATTTTTTCCTAAATGCTTAATAATGTAGACATTATGTCTATTACGCACATCTATCAGGATAATGTAAATACGCACTTCGTTCAGGATAATGTTATGATTTTATTCCATATTGCATACCTCGGTGCTATTCTCCATTCGCTTTGTCATCTTCAAGTCCTTCTCCTTGTTCAGAAAAGTAAATGTTGAGTTGCTTATCTGTATTTTGTTCTCTGCAATATAATATAGATTATTATACATGCAAACCTTCTAATCATTGTTCTCAACTCTCAAACATAATATGCAATCATTGCAGTAGGTTAATAATCAACAATAACGAGCAATTCACAGATTTGGATAAACAACATTACAAATTTTCTTTTAAATACATTCTGCAAGCGATGCAAGGAGAGGTTACATTGGCACAGTAGTTTGAAATCATTGTCATTTATTTATGAAGAAATGATTTCTCATGCATAGCTCGATCCTTAGCAGAGTTTTTTTTGCACGTATTTCGATGTGCGGACTTCAAATGTCTTGAATTTATCTGCACTGGAGAGAAATAAGTTGTCAAAATGCGCATATGCAGAATAAAAATTTACAGTGACTTCGGTATCTTGTTCATTGAACATGCTTGAATTCAAAACGAAAATAACACTACTTTCTCATATTATCTACATTCGTCAAAATGGCCATTTGCGAATCCATTTTTCTCCAACAGAGGAATCATGTTGATATGAATACATAAGCAGATTTTAGATTTACTACTCTTTTTCGAAAAGTCAATCTATTGAAAAAAAACAACATTAAACCTCACCAGCACTTGTTAATTTCATTCGTTCAGTTGTTTCTATTGTTTCTCCAAACAGACAATACCGTGGCAGTGTTGTTCCAACAATACCTGCTGTACAGGGACCTATTGAAACAAATCTAAATTGTAGTCTTACAGCAACTTTGGTATTTTGTTATTTGTAAGTGATATGTCGGGTCAAACATACTGTCATATATACGATTGAAAAAGCATTTACTTAACGATAGCTTTTGCCGGTTTCTATCGTTGTAACGTTTATTTTGGAATTTTTATTTAGATTTTTAGGTGGTTTGTTGTGAATTTGGTGAATTGTGGTGAATTACCTTGTTAAAGTTATCGGTCATTGTAATTTGTTTCATGTTGTATTTTTTAAATGTGATTTTAATTTTCGACCATTGTAAGTGTTTCCTGGTATCTTCTACACATCAATTATATAAACCTGTAAATGTTTTATTTTCTCACCAGACCCGAAGTTTTACTGTATTGTAATAGATCAAGTTAAGGTCTTCCTAAAATGAAATTATATATTACATATTTGAAGACTTGCCCTGCATCAAAACCACTGTAACGACGTCGTATTTCATCATTTCGTAGACGTCTTTTATGCAGAAGCCAAATTCACAGGAAAGTAAGTGGGAACCGACCCGTCAGTCAAAAAACGAAGAATCAAGGGACACCGACAATATCGGAAACGGAAAGAAATAAGACACCGCATGAGTACGAGACAGAAAAGAATAATGAAGACACACATACAGATGAACAACACGGACCCAGTAAAACATGGGCAAGATCAGGTGCATTTCGGTATTTTGTTATTTATGTGATGGAATAGCTTTGGTCTCATACAAATTCTTCAGCTTGAGGAACTGTGCTAAAAATTCAAATTAGTTAATCTATATCTACAACATTTCCAATCTTTCTTATATTTCTATCCAAATGAATTACACTCTGGTTTTCATACTCAACATTTGAACATATCCCTTATCGTTTCTTTTTTTAAAATAATGTAAAACGTATTAACATTGAATTTCTTTACAAGGGGAGCTTCAAGGATACTTCCGACAACTTCCAACATTTTTGTCGACGTCATGATATTTTTTTGTAATTTAATTAAGGTAGTTCGATCCTAATAAAAATTTCATACAGAATTTTTCTATTTTAAAATATTTTGTACGTCTTAGTCCAATATTTCAAAAAATAAAATAAAAATGATATGTCACCGATCATCTTTTCCTGTAATCAAGCTTTGAAAATCAGGCAAAATTCAGTATTTTTCAGCAATATTTACAAAGAATATATAGGGAACTGTGAGAACATGCTTATTGTTCAGCTTTCATATAAAATAAAAATCAGATAGATTTTTTAATTTTTAATAGCTTAAAAAATCTATATGTTACCGTTTGATTAAGAAAGATATTTTATATAATTTACAAAATAGACAATATTTACGGGAAAAGGGAGCTAATTCGAGGGAAAGTACATGCCAACCTATTATGACGTCACAATGAAAATGCCAAAAAAGGAATATTCCGGCTTGAAAATTAAGTCAATTCCGCGTCTGACTTGTGTTTCGCAAATGCGCCAATCAAATGCGCCATGTATTAGTGTCGATCTACCTTAAAGGCTTTCATACAGGACTAAACATGAGAATTCCTAAAATAAAAGAGGCAAGTTCTCAAATATGTATGATATTATTTTCAATATAGGTTGACCTTAACGTGATCTATTGCTTACAAAATAAACCTAAGCATCCAGACGACCTTCGGGTCTGGTGAGAAAATAAAACCTTCACATGTTTATATAACTGATGTGTAGAAGATAATAGGTAACACTTACAATGGAGGAAAATTACAATCATATACTACAATCTACCGGTGAACATCACAAGAAAAAGAATAAAAAGACAAAATACAAACGTAGATAATAAGAACTCGGGATAGTCGGACTTGGTACCGGCACTAGCAAGAGCTAGCGGTAGGTATGGGTACCCAAACCTCCTTTTTCTCTATCCAGTTTTCCTATAGTATAATAAACATACAAATAAAACAGGTAGACTACTATCTCAAAGACAACAATTTTGAAGAGGAAAGAATAAGACAAAATGACTTCAAAATGAAGAACAGCAATAATAGCGTTGTTCCTTTGCTTGTTGTCTTTTACCATGTATTTGTAGAGACTTTGTCTCATGTGCATTTACTCCATATTCTTTCATTCACCATTTACGACTGGAGTTTGTCTCTCCTGCAGTGTGAAGTCCGTAAAAAGATTCCTCGTGCGAGAGATGTATGCTCTCTGTATATTTCAGTTATGTTGCACTTGTACGTGAGAGAATTTCTCGTATGGATATACTATTCATACTTTCAAATTTTGGGCATTTAATTTTGTAATCTCGAAATGTAGTCCAGACTACCTGTTTAAAGTGCCCACATCTCACTATTTTTATATTACCAAGTTTTCTTACATTCGACTTGATGAGTGCCCTGTGTTTGTCTATATGTTGTAATCGTCCACTAGCTTAAGAAACTAGTGCCTTTGTCAGGCAAAGGATGACAGTGATTGTAAGAGCACTTTGCCAGTTTAATTAACGTCTTTTGACAATCCCGTAAAGACATGGATGTAACGTTGATTGACAATTGACAAAGAATTCTACTAAAACCGGTGCTAGAGGTCGTCTTGAACTTATTATGAGGTATGAGCAAAGCTCTTGTTGAAATTCATTCCTCGTTGTGCGCCTTGGTATGGAGGCATGTGGCAACGTCTTATAGGACTTACAAAAACTTGTATGAGGAAAGTATTAGGTGCAAACTGTATACATATGGAACAATTACACACAATTATAACAGAGATCGAAGCGCATCTAAATGACAGAACTTTAACATATGTAATGTCTGAATTGAATGAACCCGTACCACACACACAATCACATTTACTTCATGGGAGAAGATTGACTACTTTGCCGTATCCGAATACAGAAACGCACATGCTGAACAATTATGAAAACCTAACTCATCACAGCCTGAATAATCGTCTGAGAACACAACAACGCATTTTGGATCATTTTTGAACGCGTTGGAAGAAAGAGTATTTGACGTTTTTAAAGGAACGCAAAAATACACCCGGGAACAATTGTCAAACTGTGAAAATCGGGATATAGTTCAAATTCACGAAAAGGCGCCGAAAGCATCATGGAAGTTAGCTGTAATCGATGATCTTATTAAGGGAAAAGATGGACTTGTTGAGCTGTTAACTTAAGGACTAAAAATGAAACTATCAAAGTTATATCCGATTGAAGTAAACGTAGATTCAAATGTGAACACGTCAGTCGAACGGATGTCAAAAGTGAGAGCGCTAAAGAAAGAATAAACATATGGATTCATTAGGTTAAAGAATTTTATTTTATTACAATTATGGACTCTAAAGTTAATTGATAATTAATTTATTAAAACCTTATCTTTAAGTATTTTTCATTTCATTTCACTTTCGATGCCCGCAGTGTCAAGGATTATCTACACTTAGAACTCTAACTCGACGTAATGGACGTAACTAACGTTATCCTTTGTTTACGTAACGTCTTTATTCTGTACCACTGTCTTGTTTACTTTTGAGTATGTAATGAATACATGTTAACTGAACACACGTCTTTCATTAGCGAAGTACTAGCCTGACCCTATAGATCACGATATGGGGATTCCAGTGACCTGTTGATAAACTATGTTGCCAAAAAGAACAAAAAATGTTGTCTAGAAAAAGATTCAGCACCTGAATCATGTCATTGCAAGTCCAGGAACGATGATTTTTGTAAGTGATGGGGGTAACAACAAAATTACCGAACAGAGTGATCAAAAGCAGAAGTCCATGAGACAAAAAGACAAATCAGGTGGAAACCATCAGCAAAATTGTAGACTAAATTGGTCCTGACTTGGTATAGGCATTTCAAAAGAAATAGTGAGTTAAACCGGTTTTATGGCTATCCAAGCCTCCCCTTCCCATTAGAGAAGAATCCTTGCTTTTTATTACAACGAATGAAGTGTAGACCAGAAAATTTGAAAAACGGAGTGGTTAAATGAATGGATAAATCACCAATAGAACAGTTACACGATTAAGAATTTATTACTATGTTTGTGTGAATTCTGGTGAAGCTTTTATCTTTAGGTGGGACTTGGAACATTTCTGTATCGTTGTAGTGTTGTTCGGTTAAAAAAAAATCAAAACATACAAACCTGTATGTATTCCAATTCTGAGCCCAACTGATTTCTTCTCATTGCTGAATTTCATTTCTGATATTGTGCTGAGCATCTTTAAGGCAAACCTGGCAATTTCTCCAGCATGGCGCCCGTTATTGCGTTCAGGTAAACCTAAGTCAAATATTATTGTATAAAATCATATATAAATCGTATACAGTACTTCGGTGCTGGCCCGAAAACCGATTTTATTTGAAAACATGCAATATCGAATTTTTTGAAAATTTTAATAAACCTAAGGAGTATCTCCCTTTTGCATAGCTCTGTCCTTAGCTAATTTTGGCTTTCCCTTTTAGATCCTATTGATAATTTGTTCTCTCTCAGCCTTGTCATATTTCTGTTTATGGATTTCCAAATGTTTTGATTTTATCTGCACTGAAGAGACATAAGTTGTCGAAATGCGCATATGCAGAATCTAAATTCACGGTAACTTCGGTATTTTGTTAGTTATACAAT
The DNA here is from genome assembly GCA_002080025.1 of Modiolus philippinarum. NCBI lineage: Eukaryota > Metazoa > Mollusca > Bivalvia > Mytilida > Modiolidae > Modiolus > Modiolus philippinarum. The sequence continues at coordinate 82,988 of MJUU01022555.1, forward strand.
TAAATTACTATATACAAGTAACAAAATGAAACAAAACATTTTACTGGATCAAATCATGCAATTTTAGCACATGTTAAACTTGTGATTTTTTATGTGCATGGATACAAATTTTATCAAAAAAATTATGAAAGTAAACATATTAAATCAACGTCTGCGTCCATATTTTTTGTTATATTCTCAAGGTAAAATGCAAGTAGGTACTCAATTTTTGCAATATACTCAAAGTAAAATCCTGGTATATACTCATATTTTAGCTATATTCTCAAAGTATCGGAAATAAAAGCAATATAAATTTACCTGAGGCAAGCATATTACATTCGTTGATTGTTTCTGCCTTATATACATCAAAATCGTCTAGGATGTCATCTACAACGTTATACATTGTGGAAATAACCTCGATTATTGCCGATGGACTCATTTCTTTTGCAAGGACGTCAAATTCATATATATCAGTACAACAGACGGTCACGGCACCAAAATACTCGGCATCAATTTGCTTTTGACTTTTCAGACGATGTGCCACTTCCTTTGGTACCATTTGGTAAAGTAAAACGTCTGTTCGAGCCTTCTCATTGGCAAGTTCCTTTGTCTTGTCTACAAGAGTGAGTGCATATTTCTGTATTGAACTGGTCAAACTCTCTGTTGCCATGATCACCAATGGACACATTAAAATAACCACAACTAGCAAAATAGCATTGACTGCTAAGTCTGTCGTCAGATCGTCTATCGCTCCATCTAGAATGCTGATCACCCTCTGTGCCATTTGTGTTTGAATGTCTAAAAGTGTGTCTAGATATATAGTCATGTTGTCAAACCAGTAGCGTGATTTTCGGTTATCAATTCTAGAATTTTGGAGAGACGTCTGTATTTCATATCGGAAACCTTCAATTATAGATGTTATGTTTGTTCCAGTATTCCGTAACCCAACATTATATATCTGACCGACAAACGGCGAATACATTCCTGCTGTTTTCATGTAAGCACGAAAGCTATGCAGTTTCTTGTTGTACATTTCGAAGTATGAATGATATTCAAATCCACCATGAGAATAAAACATAGTACCCAGAGCTCTTTCCACACCAACATTTTCTTTGGCACTGGCTAGCTTCTGATAAGCAACCAGAATTTTCCAAACAAGCGAAAATTTAGATTCTGTGATGGTGTTGTATAGCCAATATATTGTAGCATCTATCACGTTAGAATAGAAATCAATCTCCTCTTGAATGGAAAATGTGTGCGAGTTCAAAATTTGGCGATGGTCTGACAAGTAAGTCTGAAAATTTGATTTGGACTGAAACATTGCACCTTTGCCCAGCTGATCTCCAGGCCAGTAGGTCAATTTGTCTATAATTCTGTCTGTTTTTATGTACTCAGACAATAAGAACGTCTTTGTTTCGGGGCCTAGCTCGCTCAGATAGAGAACACTCATATCTCTCTCAACTTGGAGGTGATGAACAAGTTGTCCAACTGCTATACTGTGGTACACTGAAGAACGTTGCTGAAATAAATTGTTTGAAAACTTGAAAATGCGTTTCTGTTCAAGAAACATGATGTGGTGTCAACACTTAAGTTCTGATGAACTTATGATATACTAATCCACAAGAACTTCCTGTACAATATATAATGCAAGTTTTTTTCAAAGTTTTCTTTTAAGTAAATCGTGCTGGTATTGTCTCTTCTACCCCCTCCCCCCACACACATAAACAACTACTTTGAGTCTTAAATATGCCAGTATGTAAGAGTTCAAGATATATTTTTAATCGCAATAATACTCCTATATCTAAGAATTCAAAATTACCAACACTGATCCAAATCAAAATATCTACCTTATTGTTTTCCTCCTTACTATTGATACTATCAGCCAGGGTATACACAGTGTATCCCCACAGTCCAAGTATAGGCAACACAGTCAAACACAACATCTTTATCAACTGTATCCTCGTACCAGCTTTAGACATAGGTTCATCTTTACATATACCTGTAAATGGAAAAGTAAGGGGTTGTTGGTTGCTTGTCGAGGCACATGTATTGTCATTGCTTTGGTTACCATTATTACACAGTATTTATTTTGAAAGGGTGATTTAATGGGTTAATAAATGAAAACTTTTTCATAATTTTCAGAATCAACCGTATAAATATTTGACATGATACTGATGCTGTCTACAGTGAGTCTAGAAAAAACATCGGTCAGTTGTCTCCCTGTACCAAGTTAGTTATATATAGTTAAAAGGGAGATAATTCGAATTCAAATATCAAAAGAAGGTATTGATATGCTAATTAGAATTATCTCCACTTTGAACTATACAAAACTAACTTGGTACAGGGAGATAACCGACCATTGTTTCTCATTGCAAGTTATAACGCATGGCCATGTATTTCCTAAAGGAGTACCTTCGGTAAGGCCCACTTTTGGCCCAAAATTTGAAGAAAAGCTAAAGAAAGATCTGTGGTGGTTTTCGAACTCTATACTTTGATGGATTCAAATGGTATTAGGGTATTAATTCGACAGGTTTGGTCAAATAAGCCAACCAAACATATCATAAATTGGGGAAATTGCTGAAAAAGGCTGAAAGGGCTAGATTTTGGGAAGTTTTTGGCATATTTAACATTGGCCCACCTTTTGTACACTGATGAGCTTTATATATTTTGTGTAAAATAGTAAATTACAAATTATATATAAATATTTTGAGTGTACATGTAACAAAAACCGATAAAAATGACAAAACATCAACAATTTTGAAAATTTTGCCTTTTTGGCTTTAACTTATTCATTATTTCTAGGATCCCAGTAGCAAGTTTTGCAAAATGAAGACGATTATATTAAATGCAACTATTCTACTATATGAAAACGATCAGATAATAAAGTTTTGACAAATATTCCAAAATGAGGAAATTAGTGGGCTAAAAAAGATCCTTTATTCACTTCTAATATGCTTAAATGACGTTGAAAAACATACAAAAGGTGTCTGTTGAACTTCCTTTCATATGATGGTATAAAGAATAAACAAATTTGTTGTACAATTGCCTCAAATTAACATGTTCAAATACGTTAAAAAAAGGTAAAGTAGGCCTCAATTAAAAAGTAAAAAGACAAATGTTAAAAAGACACAAGGGCGTCTTTGGGCGAGGAATTTTTAATCCGAGTACAACGTTCTCGTGTCAAAATATCGACCAAACGGCACGAACATCAGCCCGAGAACATTGTTCGCGGGTCAAAATGTCACTCCCATTTTAGCAGGAGTGACAAGAACAACTCGAGATCAAAGATGGCGGAAAAGAAAGTGATGTACCAATGCAAGCCGTACCAGTGGCTAACACACTTCTGATCCCTCGCGTAGGAGGCAGTAGGTCTCCGGACTTGCCAATATACATCAATAAAGCCAGTCATGATATATGCAGGTTTTATTTTACATACGTGATGCTGACACAACGGCACCATTGTACACTCGGACCAGTGAATGATCTACCATAGTAACATGCAAAATTCTTCTGTTAATCTTTTTGATCCAAAGACTGTTGGAGTTCGAGTAACTATGGTGCATAACCAAACATAAGTTCAAGAAAATGAATGACCATGGAATGCCGACTTAGTCCTATTAAGGCCTAGCAGAAAAGTATGGAAATTGAAAATGAAGAAATGATAGACAAACAGCCCTTTTAAGGGCAACTGACATATTTAAAAAAGAATCAAAGTTATATCTTGTCTCAAAGTATTTACTTCAAATGACAAATTTTATTTATACTTAGAGCTCTGAGATCCTCTAAAGTAGTTTAGTCTCTTTACATTATTTGAATAATTTTTATTTGATTGAATACCCATTCCCATGGTTGAAATAATAAGCATAAACATTAGTTTGGGGGGTGCCGAACAGAACTCCTGTCGTAAAATTTCCAAGACTGTATCACGTAGTTTTAACACTTTATTTAATTGCTCTCTTAAATTTCCATGTTTCTTTCCGATGGCAGCCATATTGCTACGAATATGAATGTTCTTGGTGTTATAGCGGAATAGCACGAGAACATATTCTTATTCGACACTCGGAACAATAAGAATCCCTCGCCCAAAGACAGCCAAAGAGATGAAACACCCAACATCTCGGATTAATGACCCTCAACGTGTGACAGAAATTAATCGTGCTGAATGTTACATGGACGAGAGAAAGCACACCCAATGACGTGTATTTCAAGCATATGAAAATTTGTGAAATACGTGTCATGGCAGTTCCTCAGCAACTAAATACAACATAACTAATCATTATCAATAAAGTCTAAACTAGAATGGATTATATTGGCTTTTTATAATTATGATTCAATAGATTACACATATTTACCTCTTCCAATTAATGGAGGCTGTACAACTTCTAAAACGTTCGTTGACGTAGAAAAGGATCCGAGATTTAGTCTTCTGAAATGTAGAAATTAGATGGTGTATAATGCACAAAAAGTATTTTAATTTAAGGAATGCTTATAATTTTAATTGGTACTACATTACTGATACTAGTTGATTTTTAAAGCCAATTTTCGCAGCAGTTCAGTAATAACCTGAAGACAATGCCAGCGTACGGGAAATGAAGTATAGTACTGCACGACTGTAACTGATTGCATTAACCTCAAGAATACCCAAGTACCATTGGCGAGGTTGCTTAATGATTTATTAATTGGTTGTTTAACTTGCAATGAGTAATATTTAGCTTTGTTCAGGGCGAGTACATATTCCTGGTGTATTATCTATTTAATTGGTTTCATGTCGCTCGAATAGAGCAATCGCGAGATGTAATATCTTCAACGGACAAAGTAAGTTCCCAACAGGTACTTAACATGACCCCTCAAGCCCAAAACAATATATCCCATTTGGTTTCTAAATGTCCCTTCGTTGGCGGGTGTACAATGGGATGTTAATATTGTATGGATATATATTGTACATTTCAAGGAGGCTCCAGAAGATTGATTTGAAAATGACTTGTCTTCTAGAAATGCAGAGCATTTGGTTGTTTATCCTCGATTCATTTATACTTTAAAAGCAGTATAGATGAACGCCGTTATTAAATTTAATATAGTGACAGAAAATTTTTCACATCAATGCAATTGAATGATATTGACAGTCTTTCTATCCGTTACTTTTTATCAGTTGGTGATTCCTATAAAACATTGCAGATTGTTTTTGTTTATCATTCGTATGGATCGACAAAATTTTTCTAAACTTTGTTAGATTCCGTGTTTGTGAAAACATTGTGGGCCTCTGTTGCCATGCCCGGATATCCCCCTGTTTCTAGATTCTGTATTTGTTAGAACAGTGTGGGTTTCTTATCCCAAGTGCCCTGATATTTCGCCTTTTCTAAGCCTAATCGTTATATATCTTTTCAAAGTCATGTCCTACTATTGTCTTTGTACTTGTATTTGATAAACAACGTGTCGTTGCTAAAAGACGTGGAAAACAACCAAATAAGACATAAACAACTAAAAACAAGTTTCATCATTGCAGATCAAATCACAACTTTTGAAAGACTATAAACAAAATTATATATAACACTCTGAAATACGTCTTCTGTCGAAAAACTTTAAATACAATTTAACTCCAGATATAATCCATTTATCAGCTGTAGGCACCTTTATAAAACAATCATTAGCATTGATATAGGGTCTAGAGCAGTCAACAAAATTCTATTGCAGTTTATGTTTTTTTCTAATAAATTTCATATATTTTGGTTTTCCGACTTGTTTAATTTTATCTAAATTTGAGATACATATGTAGAATTAAGCAATGGTTATATAAAGGAACTCAAGGAATGTTAGGATATGACATTTTTTCACCATCGAAAAGGTTCTTTTCTTACTTGAAACAGTAAAATGATTACTCTGAAATTCAATTAATACCAATTAGATTATATATTCTGCATTAAAATTATATATATCAAAAATAAGTAAAATTGTTACTTACGAAGACATCATTTTATATATGTGATGGATTGTTTCCTTAGGAACAAAGCAGTGTGATAGTATCAATTATCAGTTCAAAATATTTTATTGATTTTCGGAAAAGTGATAAAAGTATGTTCGTAGAAAGCAAAACAAGTGTACAAAACTGATGATAATATTTCTTCAGTTGTGATGCACTTTTTTGGAAAATAGGACCATTAAGGCCCATAAAATTTCAGTTTTTGGCAAAACATTTTGGAAAATGGAAATTTTGGTATTTTGAATATTTTTACAATTTCGACTTTCTGACCTAAGAATCGTAAAAATCTAATTCGATATCTATTGATTGGCAACAGACTAATAATATATAATATGTTGGCAACAAATTGGGCCAAAAACTTAAGTTTAAGACTTAAAGTTGGTTCACAAATATCAAAATTAGCTCCCCCCTAAGATTGAGGGAACATTGTAAATGTTCAGGCTCTGAATTTTTATGCAATTTCTTGTGTTCATTTACTACAGTTGGCATACAGAAGGCCATCTTAGTAGATCTGAACTTGTTAAAATGCGTCTTTTCGGCCGTTTGTTCTCGATATTGTATGCAAAATGGGAATTTTACGTTTTTTAAGAATTTCTATTGTTTTGTATTTGAGGTGTAAATACCTAATAAAATCGACATATGTCTTCAAAATGCCGATAAAATATCGTTTCAGAATGTCTAAGCTACCAGAAATTATGCATTTAAAGGTTTTAGACAAAATACACTAATATTTTTCACAGTTGATTCGTTACGCAAGAACTAGCACAAATTATTATAATTATAATTATTATAAGACTTTCTCATTAGACATTCTTATCTCCGTTACCGTCTCATTAATCGAGGCTTAAAAAAATTCGTCTCGTACGATCATTAAAAAATTCTTCAATGGATAACAATACCTTACGGAAAAATTTTAAATTTCGTTCCGACTCCAGATCTGAATCAAGTTTCTTTTTTAATTGGGATGATCATTTCTTTTAAGTGTCTACGACCTTTTTATAGAAATTCCTGCTGAGCTGCTACCGAACATTACTGCAAAGGAAGGGGTGGCATGATGCGCCTTAAAACAGGATCAGTCCACCATTTCTTTTAAAATGCCTGTACCTAGTCAGGACCATTGCTGTCAACAATTTTTCCGGAAGTTTCCACCTGCTTTGTCTTTTTGTCTCATGGACTTGGACTCTTGACAATTCTGTTTGGTAATTTTGTTAATACACCCTTTTTCATAACAAGCAAACATGTTACCCCTTTTGCAAATATTCGACACAATTCATGTTATTTTATCCAGCTTAAAATTACTAAAACTTTTTTTATAGTTGAAATAATATATTATTTCTAAATACCAAAAAATATATAGACTCCTATATAAGCACAAGTAAGACCATTAACCACTATCGACCAAGTGCGAATCGACGAGATCGTTGTTGTTGAATATACTGTTTTTGCAAAAAGCACAAATATGCTATGGCAAACATAAACAAAATACAATATGTGACAATAAATAATAACAGACAGCAGAGAACAATAAATAAATATGTAGATAATTAATAAATGTCAGGCAATGATATTATATCTTACACCCCAAGCTGCTTTCAAATAACCACACAATTTTATTGTAACAGATTTTTAGAAGCTTCTAGTAATTTATATTTGGCCACGAAAAATAATATCTGGGCAAAAACTGAATTCTCAAAAATCTATAAGCAGGACATATTAACACAAAATGTTATTCGTCTTCTACAACATTCATATTGCAACACATACAAATCCGGTTCTCTCTCTCAATATTATAATACCTTCCGGTTTCAATATTTAAGGTAAGCGTACCACTACGTAATTTAGTTAGCAAAGAAATGTTAAGTTATAATCAAGATAACTCTCATTGTCAAAAATTAATTTATAATTTTTGTAAATATAAAGTTTACTGCAATTTTCTAAGTTCATACACCAACTTTGCAAAAATTGATCATATAAACGAGTTTTAATCATCTCAAATGATATGGTATTAGGATCCTGATTAATCCACACTTCATTAAAACCAAGATTATATAACAGATCTCGTACATTAGACGCCCAATTGATTTTACAATTAATTGCATCATCATACAAAATTCTATAAACATTAGAAACTATAACAGGTTGTTTGGTAACAATATGACTCCAATATTTCAAAATTCTATGTTTACGTAGAATATATAAAGGCAAATGTCCTAACTCGCCATACAAAAAAATTGTTGGAACATTTTTACCTAATTTCAAAATATATTTGCAAAAACGATTTAAAATAAGATCAACATCACCTGCACGATGGAAACCCCATATTTCTGAAGCATAGCTTAAAACGGATCCAACCATGCTATCGAAAAGAAATAGCTTTTGTTCCGTTGTGACATATAATTGGTTAAGGGAAGATAATAACGACAATGCTCTAGATCCCTGTTGAGCTAAACGTTTTTGAGTTTGTAGAAACTTTCCATTATAGTGGAGTAACATGCCAAGATAAACGAACGAATTTACAATCTTAAGCTCACTACCGTTATAATAAAAAATGACTGTCCACTGGTCGCCATCCATTGCGGAACACTAAAACTTTAGTTTTGTCGGTGTTAACCTCTGTATTCCATTTGTTACAGTATAACAATAATTTATCTAACAGATGTTGTAAAACATTCGGCGATTTTTCAAATAAAACAGTGTCATTGGCGAATAGAATCAAGTAAATTAAAAATTCATTTAGCGACACTATTTCATAATCCTCATTGACAGATATATCACTTATTATGTCATTGATAAAAAATAGAAACAGTAAGGGAGATAATGGTTCACCCTGTTTTACACCAAGTAAGTTATGAAAAGCATCGGATAATACTCCTCCAGATCGCACACGCAATCGGAGTGATGAATAAACAGATTTCACAACGGACACAAATTTACTGCTAACTCCATTTTTCATTAGTTTATATAATAAAATTCTTCTATCCAGCTTTTCGAAAGCCTTGCGGAAGTCGACGAATGCGCAATACAGCTTGAATTAATTTTGAAGTAAGTGAGAGGCGATTCCATGTAGAGTAAATATTGCATCAATAGTCGATTTACCAGGACGAAATCCAAATTGGTTATGAATTAACTTTTCTTCGTTTTCTGCCCACGTAATAAGTCTATCAGTTATAATACTAGTATACAACTTCGACAGAATACTAACTAATACTATCGGTCGATAGTTGTTAGGGTCCGATAAGTCGCCACTTTTCGGTACAGGAATTACAATACAATCAATCCAGTTATCCGGAAATATTCCGTGAGAAAATATATAATTGAACAGAGTTTTTAAGATAGTCGCAAAAATAACGGGTTGACAGCTATCATTTCACCAATAATCTCATCGGTACCTGAACTTTTACCGGTTTTTAGTTTTTTGATCGCCGTTATCACTTCATCATGTGAAATTTCAGAATCTAAACTTTCGACAGTTATATCATCATCAAGTTCAGTATTGTTCAACAAGTCAAGCACTTCATTACAAAGTTCAGGCGGAATAGATCCCAAGATAATTTCGAAGTGATTCAACATTAAGTTATTGTCAACTGCGCATTTTGACCTATTTTTCGGCTTTACGTTAGACCAAAATTTTCTAGGTTCAGTTTTTGCAATGTTACAAAGTTCTAGTCCCTTTTTCCTTTTATAGTTGAATCGTGCCTTTCGTTTTACTTTATTAAAATTATTTCGAGCGCTTATATAAATTGTTCGATTATTATGATAGTCAACAAAATATATGCTATTGTTGAAAAAGTCATTATTAATGTCGTAAACATTATTGATTTTATGACAGTAATAATTCCTTTATCGCATCTATTGTTTAGACTCTGATAATGATCCCATCGATTCGCATTTGGTAGATAGTGATTAATGTAGATAATGGGTTATTGTGTATGAAATATTTACGCAAAATAGGAAGTTTCGGATTTTTATCTTTTCCTAGTTTTTCTCCATTTCAAAATAAGAATGCGAAAATGTATCTCTGAAAGAGTAAAAATAATGATTATTTTGTAATTTTCAGTGATTATTTCATCATTTAAAATGTAATTATAAAGATAGTATCTCTTAATTGTTTCCAAAAAGTCTAAAACAGATCTTTTTGTGTATCCTGTTCAAAATAACATACAGGCTGTTATTTTATATGTATTCATTTATTTAGCTACAAGATACTTTCAATTTTATCCTTTCAGTTTGTCATTATATATAAGTGCATTACAAACAGATTTTGAGAACATAATTAGATGTGGGGATTCAAGCATTTTACATATTTTTATGCCCCCAGATCGAGGATCGGGAGGCATATTGTTTTTTGTCCTGTCTGTGTGTCTGTATGTCTGTGTGTCTGTCTGTGCGCCTGAAACTTTAACCTTGGCTATAACTTTTGAACTATATAAGGTAGACTTTTGATACTTGGCAAGTGTATATGTCTAGTCAAGAGGTACATAAATATGCAAAAAAAGATAGGTCAAAGGTCAAGGTCATAGAGGTCAAAAAGGGGAAAAAATCGGAATCTGGGGGCATATGTAGTGTTTCACAAACACATCTTGTTGCTATTAGATTACAAATATGTCTTTTTGTTGAAGATATTCTTCAACACTCAATAAGTATGTACAAAAAATAAACGTTTTTAATTGTTTTTGTAAGAAAGTGATGGTGATTTCAACTTTCCAATCCACCGGAAAACTAAGCAAAACATTTTTTTATCTTTGAAACTAGGTATAGGGTAATAACAAAATTACAGAATTGTATTTAACAATAATTTGTCTACCAGTATTTACCCTTCCGCTAAATTCGGTTTTCTCTGATTTAAGTATTTTACGTGTAATTAATTAATAAATGTTTGCCATATTATCTTTAAGGGTGGACATAAAGAATCATAAGTTATTCCCCAATCTGATTGAAATCAGATCTCTCACTTGCTCCCCATTTTCTGATATGTCGCGGCGTGGAAAAGGGGGAGCAAGTGAGATCAGATTTTAATCAGATTGGTTATTCCCCTTTATACCTACAGGTACTGGGTTATTATTGTCATGTTTACATGTTCAGTAGTCAGGAAAGATCACAAAAAGAATCATAAAATTAATCAGGTTCTAATACTGGATGCAAAAGTATTAAGAAGTGTATCTCTCGATGTGAGAATACGTTGCCTTTCCCTATTGGAGTGGACATTTTAGGTGTTTAAGATATTTACTGCCTTATTGCGTGCATGTAAACTAAGAAATCAAGATAAAATTGTCTACTGATACCTTTTCTTGTTTCTATTGATATACAAGTTAACGGTAAAGACTGACAAAATCTTTAAAAAAAGTGGGAGGGACATTGTTTGGTATTTCTACTTTAATGCAGATAAAATACAAACTACCGAAGTTTCTGTGAATTTAATTTAATTTATAAATGAGGCTTCACACGAATTTTGAGTAATACAATTCATTTTCAGATGTCATTAGTATTGCAATTTGTATGAATTTAACATCGTCGCTAAGAATTTTGATAATTAGCAACATTTTATATCTTTATTCAGTTCAAAACTAAAGTATACGAATTTTAACACACAGAAATAAAACCATTTGTAATGAATTTGTATTATTTTACTAAAAACTTAGATGTTTCTGTTATTTGATTTATAAAATGACCAAAATGCCATTTTACCAAAAATTGTAATGGGTTGGGTTGACAATGTCAGTATTTAAAATAAAATATCAATGATGCTTCTTGTGCATTTCAACAGTATCTATAGATGGCTAATTCAAAGCTGGGAACAATCCAATTGCAAAATTTCAGATAAAAACTCCATGTTTGATATATATGTAACCGGGAAATATTTGGACGTTTGGACTTAAATTCAAATTAATTGATTTCCATTTAATTTTCTATTCGGACATTTCTTCTAATACATTTTAATCATTTAATTACATATTTTTTGGTGCTAAGGTGACATGTAAGTTTACTCTATTTATTCTTTCCATTATTCTTTCGTTTTAAATTAATCTATTGTTCAAAATATGTTTGTCTCGCTGGAAGCCGGATAGAGTTATTCAATATCTTTGGACATTAATCTGTTTAACTGTTTTTAATTATCTTTATATTATTGTTATTTTTGTATTGTTATTCAGTCTCGATCTTGGTCTGGAAGTGTCCAGATACCGTAAAATAAAAGTATATAATTTGGAGTACCGTATTATTTCATATAGCCGGAATTTACCCGGTTATATATTGGTGGAGAACCCGGGCACGATCTTCAGTACCTGGCTCTACCGGAACTAGTTCCCCCAAAACTAGAAATGAACTTGTGGACAAATACCATGATGAATGGATGTTGGATTTACCAGCCATATAGAAATGGAGTACCGTTTTCTGAAATGCACCATACGGAATACCTGTGCAAGTGTTGCGGTAAGATCGTGAATATGTTCAAATTCCACATATGCAATGCTGCAAATTCATTTTGCTGTAGATGTAGACTTTATGGACATTTTTCCCGTGAGTGCCATTTAAACCAGAAACCTGAATGCTCAAAAGTGAAATGAAAATCTAAGTCAAAAATTTAAAGAGACAATAAAAGAATGGAACAATTTATTCAAAAGAAACAAATGTGCAATTTCCCGTTTACTGGACTAGACAATGTTGAGCTCGCCTCTATAACGTGTGCATCCAAAGAAGAAATAAAAGGATAATTTAAAACTTTTACCAATTCAAAACAGAAAGCTTACCGAGGAAAATTTCAAATAAAAGACCCAAAATTCGGACGCAATAAACCAAACTGGAAATAAATATAGTTAGAACTGAAAACGAAAAATTAAACACAGAAAAGTGGCATTTTGCTCTTCAGATCCAGACCATGGAATATGAGTTGGAAGAAGGTGAATACATTCTGGAAAAGACAAAATCTGAAATATTCAAATTAAACCGGGACATTCAGAATCTGGAACAGACTAAGCAACGTTTGACAATAGACGTTCAAAACAGCCAAATGAAGGAGCGTCTATTGCAAATGGAAGTGAATGATCTCAAAAAACATTTCGAACACCCCAGATTTCAACGTGAAGTAAATGCATTTTCGACAGCAAACTCCAGACAACAGCAACCTCCAATTCAAAAGATTTACTTTGCAAAGTGTTCGAGAGGACGGTACACCAGACGATAGAACTAAATATATGCATTTGACAAACTCGGGGACCGAGTTTAGGGGGAGTAAGGGAGAATGTAACCGGGGAATATTTGGACGTTTGGACTTTAATTCAAATTAATTGATTTTCATTTAATTTTCTATTCGGACATTTCTTCTAATACTAGTACATTTTAATCATTTAATTACATATTTTTTAATATTTGTTGGTGCTAATGTGACATGTAAGTTTACTCTATTTATTCTTTCCATTATTCTTTCGTTTTGAATTAATCTTCCATTTATTTCTATTGTTCAAAATATGTTTGTCGCGCTGGAAGCCGGATAGAGTTATTCAATATCTTTGGACATTAATCTGTTTACATAACAACTGTTTTTAATTATCTATATGTTATTGTTATTTTGCATTGTTATTCAGTCTCGATCTGGGTCTGGAAGTGTCCAGACACATAAAATAAATAAAAAAAATAGATAAATAAAAGTATATAATTTGGAGTACCGTATTATTTCAAATAGCCGGAATTTACCCGGTTATATATATATCTAACAAGATTACCGTGAATTACAGAAAATTCTGAAAGGTTAAAAATTCCCATTTTTATAAATATTGGCCCAAATTATAAAATTTATTCCTTCTATAGACCTCAAAAATAGCTATTCTAATATAACTAAAACGGGCAAAACCTTGGGAATTTAGACAGTATTATTTGGGAAAGGGTAACATTTCCGGTATTTTCAACGACACTGAACCGCTCTTCTACATTTATTCAGTGTTTTATTAAAGCTTTTTATCTACACGGCATATAAAGTATAAAAATATAACAAAAAATAGAGATTACATATATAATGAAAGATAAGATTCCTAACAAATTTACAGAAATGAATATATAATAAATACATAAAAATTAATAGATATAAATATATAATAAATACATAAAAATTGATAGATATAATGAAATACAAAAGACGGAGTAGTTTTTGTGTCGCCTGCTGTAAGCAGAGTTTACACATAGGGATTACTATCCGTCGTCTTACGTCGTCGTCCTGCGTCGTCTGTCGGTTTCTGAATCCGCAACCCCTCAAAAACTACTAGTCCAATTCCAACCAAACTCTCAGGATATGTTGTTAGCTTAATGTAGTTGTGCACCTGATACTTGGAATTTTGATTTTACAGATTTTAGAGGTTCAAGAAGCCAAAACTGCTCATTTATGAGTCTGTCGGTTTTGGAATCCGCAACTCCTTCAAAACTGCTGGTCCAATTCCAACAAAACTTTCAGGATATATTGTTCACCTTGTGTAAAATGTGCACCTGATGCTTAGAATTTTGACTTAACATATCTAAGGGGTCCACACAGCCAAATTTGCTCATTTTTTAGTCTGTCGTTTTTTGAATCCGCAACTCCTTCAAAACTGCTGTTCAAATTCCAACCAAACCTTCAGGATATTTTTCACCTGGTGTAGATGGGCACCTGATACTTAGAATTTTGATTTTACATATTCTGTAAGCAGAGTCGACCCATAGGGATTACTATCCGTCGTCTTACGTCGTCCTCGTCGTCTGTCGGTTTTTGAATCCGCAACTCCTTAAAAACTACTGGTCCCATTTAAATCAAACTTTCAGGATATGTTGTTTGCCCTGTGAAGATGTGCACCTGATACTTGGGATTTTTTGACAGATTTTAGAGTTTCAAGGAGCCAAATTGCTCATTTGTGAGTCTGTCGGTTTTTGACTATAAGTCATATTCCAACCAACCTTTCAGCATTTGTTGATCACTTGATTTATTTGTGCACCGGATACTTCAAATTTTATTTTACATATTTTAGAGGTTCATTTGGCCAAAAATGGGTCTTCTGTAGAACAGGCGACACAACTGTTCCATGATGGAACACCCATCAATTTTTCTGACTTGAAAGGGACGTAGAATATACATTGTCGCAATAAAAAATATTTTGTTTTCTTTTTCCAAAACTATCATTGGTTGGTTCAAACCTCATCGAGACGCGCAAATGTAATGGAAGGCAGTCATCAGATGAAAAGTCGTATGCCTAAAACGTTAGATGGTATTTTTTTTGGAAATTGCAGCACGGTTAAAACTTAATGATTTTTGTTCCAGTATAAACTTCAGGTATAGGTGTTTTATAACACATTGTTTTTATTTTGTGTACAATTTAAATAAAGTGCATATAACATAAACACATAGTTCCATGACCATTGATTTTCAATGATAACAAGTAAAAGGATGTATATATATTTGAAGTGTTAATTTTTAGGCAGATGTTCAGGATACTACGATTGGGAAAACAAATTTCATAACCACAATACTGATGAACTTATGAACTTTTCGTTATCTAAGTATTTTGCACATCTGTAAAAATTTACCCATGGAACAGGACTAGTTTATAAGAAAAGAATGTTTAAAATCAAAGACGAATCGAAACCAAAAGTGACGTTAAACTTAGAAATAAACCAATATTAGTGAAAAGTTGGTATTGATAACTTTTAAGAAATCTTCTATCAAACCTATAGATCATATCAGTTTGATTCAAAGTTTCGAAATGTTATACCTATCAAACAGAATAGTGGTCAAATTCTCAAGTTTTTTTCTTGTAGTCGCATGAAGAACTAGAGAATGTGTCTGTAGGACACGGATGCTTCGCCAAAAGATTTATCGCAAGGGATAACCTCATATTAAAATGTAGGTCAAAGCCACTTAATTGTCATTAATTTGAATTGGGCAGTACTCATCAAGGCAATTAATTTGACGAAATATCATTGTCCTATAATGTGTAGTTGTTGAGAAATAGACTTAAAGGCAAACTTTAACCAAGATCACCAAAGCATAAAATGAAGGTCACAGCCACGTTATTGTTAGTGATTTGGGTAATACTCGTCAAGGCAATTCCTTTGTTGAAATATCATTGTCCTATAATGCGAAGTTATTGAGAAATTGAGAAATTGACTTAAACGCAAAACTTAACCAAAGTAATTGAAGCGTAAAATGTAGGTCAAAGCAATCTTATTGTCAATGATTTGGGTAGTACTCATCAAGGAACTTTGATGAAATATCATTGTCCTAAAACGTGAAGTTGTTGAGAAATGGACTTTAACGCAAAACTTATCCAAAGTCACTGAAGCGTAAAATGTAGGTCAAAGCCACCTAATTGTCACTGATTTGGATAGTACTCATCAAGGCAATTACTTTGATGAAATATCTTAGTCCTATAATGTATAGTTGTTGAAAAATGGACTTAAACATAAACCTGAACCAGAGTCACTCAAGCATGAAATATAGATCAAAGAGTCAAACAAGTTAGAGAACTCTGTAGTACAATCAAAGATCTATCTACTGATCTATTATTGTTGTACATCTTACAGTTTCTGAGAAATGGACTTAAACGCAAAACTTAACTGGACGTACGGATGGACAAGGGCCTTCCACATTCGTGGGCGGGGCATAAAAATAGCGGCTCTTTGTTTTCTAAATAAAATATGTACATGTTATGTTGTAAATGGGAGTAATAACAAAATTACAGAACAGAGTTGTCAAGAGCCAAAGTCCATGAGACAAAAAGGCAAATCAGATGGAAATAACCGGAAATTGTCGACAACAATGGTTCTGGTTTGGTACAAATGGTGGATTAAACCGGTTATACGGCATGCAAAACCTCCCCTGTAATTAAATAAAACTGGGATCAACTGAACATGGTGACCACAATATTGGCAGACCAGTCTTGTCCACAATACTGGTATAAATTTTTATACAAATATCAATAAAGGGATACGCCGAGCGCAGCATGATACGACCACAGCATGTCGACCACTGAAATTTGAACAAGTGTAAACTAAAATGAATATGGACACAGTAATTTGCTGAACACAATAAGGACCTTGACACATTAATTAACTGGACACAAACTAGTGAAAATAAAAATTAGCCCTTTTAATCCCTTATTACTAGGATATTGTAAGAAGTAAGAAATTCTGTTGACTAGTACCATCAAGAGAAATCCAAAGAAAAAACTCGGGTTGAAATCCAATGAAAAATAAAGATTTCACATATTTTGAAATATTGCAATTTGGTCCCTTTGACCCATTATAGCTTGGAAACAAAAGAGCAACGCAAAATATACTACCATATCACTGAAAGCTTACAATGAGAACAATCTACAGATAAAAATCCCATTAAAATCTAATGAAAAATAAAAGACTTCACATATTTCTAATTGAAATTTTTACCCTTTTGACCCCTTATAGCTCGGAAATGGTAAGAGCTACATCAAATCCGTTAACATACATCTGAAAGCCTACATTGAGAGGATCCAAAGAAAAAAATCCCATCAAAATCTGATGTAAAATAAAGAATTTACATATTTCTAAAAATTGGAATTTTGGCCCCTTTGATCCCTAATAGCTCGGAAACGGTAAGAGCTACACCAATTCCCTTGACATATTACTGAAAGCCTACAATGTAAGGAACCTAAAGAAAAAAATCCCATTGAAATCGGATGAAAAATAAAAATTTTAGGTATTCTGCATGTTTGCAATTTTTGCCCCGTTGGGCCCCTCATAGCTTGGAAAAGAAACAAGTTATCAAATATCTAATGGTGCAGCGCTATATTAATTTTTCACAAGGAATCCAATGCGAAAAACTGCATCAAAATCGGACTAAAAATTAAAAAAAATATTTTTTTTGAAATTTGCCCCTTTTGGGCCCCATTTATCTCGTGAACGGTACATGCCACATGAAATCCGTTGCATACTACTGATTGGAAATTTCCTCAGGAGGACACTGATAGAAACCCCATCAAAATCCGATAATAAATAAAGATTCTATAGTCAAATATATGAAAACATCAAATTTAACCCCTTTTGGCCCCTTTTTTAAAAACGGGTGGGGCTACAATGATCAAAACTATGCCAAGCCTTTCTCTTGTACCAAGGAACATTGTGTTAAAATTTCATAAGGATTGGTCAACTGAAACTAAAGTTATTGACCAAAAACAAAAGTGTCTACAGACAACGACGACGACAGCACCACGCAAAAATTTTTATATAGGATGTTTAAAATTGTTTGCAAATATGAGATAATTTATTATGAATCATGTCTTCTGTAAATTGTTTTTACTGATTTTAATAACTTAGATGATATTAAATGTATTTTGAATTTGTACGAATTATATAGAAGTAGCATTTTTTTTTAGGTATAAAAATTTATAATAAGAGATAAAAATTTGTACAGCAAAAGACTGCAAAATGGTTTTGCCAATATTCTTAAAATAATGTAAAGTCATAACAAACAAAAAATCAGGTACTGATAAAAATTATGAAGAGCCTTCTATGCATCATTGCTGTAAAGTTTGGTTGAATTTGCATCAGTTGTTCTGTAATTTTCCTACAAGGTTGTTCCCTGCGTTTTTATATGCCCAGAAAGAAATGAGAACTTTTGGAGAAAACCTTTGAATTTATACACCATTACTGTAGATTTTAGTTAGATATGCTTCAGTGGTTACATAAGAAGCATAACTGTTTTTTTCAAAATTCTTACCACTTAAAAATACTGAGGCTTCATTCCATGTATGGCACTCGGTAGATGTCCTTGGTACTGGATTTGGCTTCCTATTTCGATATTTTTGGTAATGAGTACTTCTTTCGGACAACTTTTGGATTATGGCTTTCCATATTATTTGATTTTAATGCTGCTGATGAGAGGTTACTCCTTGAAACACGTGTACAGCATAACGAAATTTACTGNGATTTCTCATTTAAATGAATATATATGTGAACTGCAAAGTGAAAATGAAGTGCTTCAGAAACAACTTAGTGAGACATTTGCAAATCAACAAAATTTCAATTCAGATCACCGTAAAAGAAGTATGCAAAGACAAGGACCTAATCATAGACAATATCAGCGAGGACATGGACATAATCATAGAAAATATCAAAGAGGACACAACAAGCTTGCCTAATGTTAAGTCATTCTCTGTGCCGAAGTTGAACACGAGGACGTGTTCTCTGGGAAGAAAGGAGCGAATATCACAAAGTGATTTGGACTTCAATCGAAATTCATATATTTTGGAAAGTTTTAAAGTAAGAAATTCTTCTATTTTGGACATTCAATTATTTTAGGAATATTTGGACAGTTTAAGTTATTATTTGGACAATTCATGATTAACATATTTTAATTAGTTTACTTCATACTTGTGTTTTACCTACAATCAAAAGAACAGAGTTAATCAGATTAGTGACACAGTTCACTTATTTGTTTTGGACTGTTTTAAGTGACAATAGTATTGAAATTATCAAAGTTAATTTAATTACTCAAAAGTGCTAATCTACTTTTATATCCATTATTGTAACACCTGTTCATACTTGTCATATTGATTAAGCATTGTCTGTTATGTATATATTTGGTTGTAAAATATGATTTAGGGGAACAAGTAAAGCATCGAAAAAGCTAGTGTTACTTTGTTAGTTGGAGCTAGACATATTGCTAGTATTGGTCCGGCTACTGTTGGAGTTTACAATTTGTTAAACAATATCCCAACAACAACAGCTAGTTCCCTATTTGACCAAAACACCTTGGTCATACTTATCTCATCCAAGTAGCTTTGATTTGTAGTTGTTTAAAGAAGTGTAACAAAAAAATGGGACGGACAACACAAGACGACTGAAGTGATCCTCATCTCATCCAAGTAGCTTTGATTTGTAGTTGTTTAAAGAAGTGTAACAAAAAAATGGAACGGACAACACAAGACGACTGAAGTGATCCTCATCTCATCCAAGTAGCTTTGATTTGTAGTTGTTTAAAGAAGTGTAACAAAAAAAATGGGACGGACAACACAAGACGACTGAAGTGATCCTCATCTCATCCAAGTAGCTTTGATTTGTAGTTGTTTAAAGAAG
>MJUU01022563.1:9743-26979 GCA_002080025.1 Modiolus philippinarum
GTCTCTTTGACACATTCCCCGTTTCCCTTCTTTTTCTTATAAACTGCTATTTATGCATGACTGAGTCTGTTAAAAAAAATGATTATAGTCCATTCCTGTTTACTGACATGTGCAACATGTGACAATGCTGTGCAACGAGGTAAGCTTAGTAGGCTGTGGCTGCTTTCTATGTTTTCTATAAGCAGACATGCATACAATTTTTTCCAAACCATGTAAATTTATTGGTACGATGCAGAACTTCGATTTAAAAACATGAAAAATATATGTCACTGACCTTTTGAAAAAGTAATTTCACGAAACATGAAGAATTTGTTAATTTTTTTCAAGAAATGGGAGATAACTTAATTAAAGTTATTTGGGAACCCAAAATAAAAAAAAATATATATTTTGGGGGGGAAAGTATAATAAATGTGTTTTGTTAAAATGCTTTTGACAAATTCAAAAAAGAATTTGGATCAATTCCCTTTTTTTTTTACAAACTTAAGAAAAATTAACCTATCCCATGATATTTCAGTATAGAATTATCTCCCTTTAATAAAACATTTTAAATTTTTGGCAAATATGTAATATTATCCGAACAAACTTGATACCTATTTTTCATTTTTTGTCTAAATTATTGTATTACATTCTCATTGATTTATTGAATATTTGCTTAGATGCGCAAGAAGATGCTCAGTTTTAGACACCCCAACTACCTTAAGGAGTATAGAATCTCAGTATGGTTTGCATAGTGTTTCTCATATTTAAAGTAGTGTCCATTACTCAGAATTTAGGTAGTGTTCATTACTCAGATTTAAGGTATTGTCCATATTTCAATCTTTTTTCCTGAACCCATTTGGTTGACTTATTTTTTCTTCATGCCATGCCCATTTTTCACCACTTTATAGTAAAAAAATGGATTGACTCCTGCTTGCATACAAATGGCAACTATGTCTTGTAATGAAATTTTTCTGTAAATTCAATTTACTAGAGAAGAAAAAACAAAACAAATAACCTTTAAACTATGTTGCACTGAATAGATAGGATTTTGATGGTGAAGTAGAACTTAATTTGTTGCTCAAAAATTATTTTTCCCAAAGTATAAATTTCCTAGGATTCAATGTTGAAAAGGATGCATTTGCTTTTGATTCTTTAAAAATGTCTGATTTTTTTTAGCTGGAACAACTAGATATTGTATTCGAAGGTGTAAATATAACTATTTCAATTATCATAATGTTTTGTCATATTGCACTTTATTTTCTTTCATTGGAACCCAACTAAAATTTGACACAATACATATTAGTAAAAAAATTTCATACTAGTGTAACTTCAATCTGATTAAAATTAGATATACCAATTGTTCCTTACAGTCAGTTGGCAGATCTAATTTTAATCAGATTGGTGTAACTTCAGAATCCCTTGCTTGTTTTGTTAAAAATTTCAGGGTTATTGGACATGTGTTGATTAATTAGAGCCCCGCCACAAAAAGTGGCGGACGCCCTATAGTAATCAGTCTGTCTGTCCATCCGTCTGTCCGAAACAATCTTGTCCGGGCTATAACTTTTTTCTCTTTTAAGATAGGCTTTTGATATTTGCAATGTGGATAGATCACCTCAAGGCAACGTGTCCTGTACCTTGGTTGGTGACCCTTGACATTGACCTTTGACTTCAGGGTCGCATTCATGCTTTTTCAATGACAAAGTTGTGTCTGGGCTATAACTTTTTTCTCTTTTCGAGATAGGCTTTTGATATTTAGCATGTGGATAGATCACCTCAAGGCGACGTTTTGCGTTCCTTGGTTTTTGACCTTTGACCTTAGGGTCATATTCATGCTTTTTCAATAACAGAGTCGTGTCAGGGCTATAACTTTTTCCTCTTTTGAGATAGGATTTTAATATTTGACATGTGGATAGATCACCTGATGGCAATGTCGCTTATCTTGGTTGGTAACCCTTGACCTTGACCTTCACCTTTGATCTCAGGGTCACATTCATGCTTTTTCAATGACAATATACTGTCCAGGCTATAACTTTTTTCTCTTTTGAGATTGGTTTTTGTCTCGCCTGCGACGAAATGAGCGGAAAGCAAGACATATGCATACAAAGTATGGTGGCGGTGGTGGCGGTGGTGGCTGCTACGTAAACTTTAATGTTAAGTTTTTGTGATTAGGCCATTTCCTCAGTAACAATGCCGGTAAGTGGTACGTCAATGATATTTGGTATATAGGTTGGCCTTGAGTAGTACATGACAGTCTGCTATATGGCTTTTGTCTGTGACCTCAATTTCACGGCCCAATGAACATGTTGAGTTTTTGTGCTTAGTTTAGTTTCTCAGTAACTATTAGTGGTAGGTCAATGATATATGGAATGTAGGTTGGTCGTAGGTACTACATGACAGTCTGTTATATGGCTTTTGTCCTTGATCTCAATATCACGGTCTAGTGAGCATGTTAAGTTTTATGATTAGGTCATTTTCTCAGTAACTATAAGTGGTAGGTCAATGATATTTGGTATATAGGCTGGTCATGAGTAGTACATGACAGTCTTGTCTGTGAACTCAATTTCATGGTCCAATGAACTTGTTAAGTTTTTGTGCTTAGTGTTTACTTTCTCAGTAACTATAAGTGGTAAGTCAATGATATATGGTATGTAGGTTGGTCTTAGGTAGTACATGACAGTCTGTCATATATCCTTTGTCCTTGACCTCAATTTCATGGTCTAGTGAGCATGTTACCGGTAAGTTTTTATGATTAAGTCATTTTCTGAGTAATTATATGTGGTAGGTCAATGATATTGGTATATAGGCTGGTCATGAGTAGTACATGACAGTCTGCTGTATGGCTTTTGTCTGTGACCTCATTTCCACGATCAAATGAACTTGTTAATTTATTGTGCTTAGTTTAGTTTCTCAGTAACTATAAGTGGTGGATCAATGATATATGGTATGGAGGTTGGTCATAGGTAGTACATGACAGTCTGTTATATTACTTTTGTCCTTGACCTCAATTTCATGGTCTAGTGAGCATGTTAAGTTTTTTATGATTAGGTCATTTTCTCAGTAACTATAAGTGGTAGGTCAATAATATTTGGTTTGTGGGTTTATCTTAGATGGAACATTACAGCCTGCTGTTTGACTTGAGCCCTTGACCTCATTTTCACAGTCTAGTGACCATGTTTGGTTTTTCAGTATCTATCAGTGGTAGGTCACTGCACGTTTTTGTTTTGGGTGATTCATGACAGTGTGCTATATTGCTTTTGTCACTACCCTAATTTCACAGTCTACCGAATATGTCAAGTTTTCTGATTTAATCAGTTTGAGTTTTCACATCAATTTTGCGACCAAGTAGGGACGGGCGAGACATCAATTTTGGTCCACACTTGTTGATATTTGACATGTATATAGATCACCTTAAGGCGACGTGTCGTGTGCTTTGGTTGGTGACCCTTGACATTTGACCTTAGGATGGATGGATACCATCTCACTGATGTCTAGTTGTTGTTTAAAGGGATAGATGAAGCTCAATGTGACAGTTTTGTCTAAGGATGTATTTTATTTATAATTGGGGGTTTTTAAGAATCTTGTATTATACAGAACAAAAATTGAGTAAAGATGCTAGGGATGCCTGTTCACACTCTATGTTCGTTTGGAACTTAATTTCATGATTTTAACAAAACAGGAAATCCACGAAAATTGGAACCCCATGAACAATAGTACTTGCACAGTCATGACAGTGTGTAGTTAAGTTTGGTAAATAATGCAATACTATTGTTTCAAATGAATTTATTTTAAACACATTAAGTGATTAAGAGAAATAATCATTGCTTTAAGATTGTATTTTTTTGTACACAAAATATTTTTTTTGGTGTTAAACTCATTGCAAATGGACCATTTATATTTTTAATATCATAATTGCCAAATAATTTTCTTGTACATAAATTACATGAACATTTAGTACTATTGAATAAGTACTAAAACAGTATGAAGCACAAAGTCAAGGAAACAAACTTCTCACCTGACATAATATAATTCTGGGCCTACTATGACACCCTAATGTCCCAAAACTGTCAAGCTGAACCTTAAATTTTCATTACAGTTTATTCAAACCAGAAAGGATTGCAACTATTTTATACCCAAAGCCAATTTCCAGACAGACTACCGGTGGTGAAAGATACACACTTTGTTCATTGCAATTAATTGATTAACAGCAGGCCACAAGATGTTGCTTAGATAGATTAACAACAACACTTAAACAGGAATGCAAGTTAAGTTTTCATGGTTCATTGACATGTTTCGATGGTGCCATAAATTGAAGAAAATGTGTACTGAAGTACTAAAGTTGTGAATAATGATATAGCATCTTAATAGACAATTATTGTTAATAGATACAACCATTTGTAGAATAATTGTTTGACAGTTCTGTCATTAGAAGATATTACATTTGATTAGTTGGAATCAAATGTAAAATCATTGAGGACAGTACCAAATCAGTCCTACATGGCCTGTCCTACATGCTACATATGCTGTCTGTCGTGATATGCTGTCAATCAATTATCAACAATGTTTCTTTCTCTGCAGTCATTCTTTCCGAAGTTGGGTTTGGTTGTTAAAGTACATCTCATTGAAATGAAACTTTTGCCATAATAAAACTCTTTTTGTTTTGATAGAAGATCAAGCTTGCAAAAGGTCATATATTGTATGAAGCTACTAGCTCCATCATATTACAGGATTAAACACTCATTTTTAAGAAATAATGTATGTATAAACTCCGGCAGCTCACTCACAAACTGAATAAAGTCCAAAGGACTTTATGTGAAGTTTTTGAGTGAGCTGCCGGAGTTTATACATACATAATTTTTTTAAAATGAGTGTTTAATCCTTATAATTCCAATTTTGTACGCAAAAAACTATGCGATCCATATTAACGACGTCATTATTATCTGCACTATATTTTTGCGGAGCGGATTAATGGGCAAGTGGAAATATCGAAAAATATTTTCGTTTGCTATTCATGACGTTGACCAATGAAAATGAACCGTTGCAATAACATTTGGAATTATTACTAAATAACTTTTGTTTGCTAGTGATAATATTTATAGAGTATAATGTTCTGTTTTATTGGGCCATGATGTCTGAATTTCATACAATGGAGAGATTCAGAAAATGCAACATCATAAAGGAATTGTTATTGTTCTTGACAAAATATCTTTTACAAGGGCACAATAGTTCGTACTGTATATTGCTCTATATTGTTATTTAAATGTGTTGTACTTGTGTTTTGACTACTTTTTGCTTTTCCAGCTATTAAAAAATGATCAAAGAGGGCCAAAGATGATATTTTCACATTTACATTTTGGTAATTTTGCATTTGTTACATCTTGATTGTGTTTTTATGACTGCAGTATATTTTGTGATATATTGAAGTTTTGAAACGGGGAACCTTCATTATTATATAGATTGCAGTGAAAGATTGAAATTTCTCAGTGAATTAAAAGTGATAATTAACTGTGAAATTATTTTCCATAATTTCACTCTAGGAAGTGACGTCACAATAGACGTTGTCAACGTCGTTGTTAAGTAAACGTCTCAGCGGATTAACATCGAAAACGTAGTTCATGAAAAGAATCTTAAATCAAACCATTAAATATGCAAGAACTGATCTATATAATAAAAACAATAACTAATCCTAGATTCTGATTATCGAAAATATTCAACTCATGATCGAAAAACGCTGTAATTCACTCATGCGCTGCGCGCATTCGTGAATTACTGCGTTATTCGATCATTCGTTGAATATTTTGCGATAATCAGAATCTCGGATTAGTTATAGTATAATTATTTCTATTCAAAAAAGAAAAGTAAATTTTCTTATGGATTACAACTTAAAAAGCAGTACCTTATAATTAACAATGTTTGATAATTGTACAGTCAAACCTGTATTAACGTGCACCTCTATAAAGCGGGTACCTGTGTATTACAGGCAATCTGGAGTCCCCCGATGCAATTTCCTATATAAATACCCTCTCTTAAACAGGCACTGTACAACGTGGGCAGTGGGCACTCTTTTTGGCCCGAATTAGCATTTCAACTCTATATAATGGGCAGAGGAAAACAATGACTTGTGAAAGAAACGAAGAATTTACGTATCAATTATCTTAAACCTTCAGATATTTCCTTAAATCAATGATAATTACTGATTACTAATTACTGAGGCATCTTAATTTAAGTTAACTCTCTAAACATAATCTTTACATTTAAAGCAAACCATTACAAGCACAACATAACAATCATTGTTCATATTTTGTATAAATTAAGGAAGTTAATTTCACTGCCAAACAATTAACCTCTATATTAAGGCCACCTGTCTATAATAGTATCCTTTCATCCATCTGATGCCCTTTATAGACAGGTTTGACTGTAGTGCTATGTAAATCTTCTCATTCTAGTCCAATATCATGTCTTTCTGTGTTGTCTTAAANATACGTTTTATGTTTCTCTGACTAAATCGAGGAAAATATGGGCCCTTGATTGGAATAAACATATTTATTATTATTATTATATTGAAAATACTCTACTTGGCTTCAATAAAAATCATGCTATTTGAAATAATTGTGTAGTAGAAATGCTGTCTTACTGGCCATTGTAGTTTATTTCTCTTTCTATGTATTTCGGTTATTAGTTATTCATTACTGACCATTCGTCGATCTGTTCAAAATGGCTGTCCCCACAACGATAAAATTTCAATTTTGTATTCGCTTTTAGTACTTTATCTGTTAAAATATCATATTAATATCGGAGTATTATGAATATTTAATGCATTAAGAACAACATATCAAATTTTTATTTTTGAGTTTAGTTTCACTTTAAACAATATGTTTTTACCGTGTGTTAGGATATACTCAAATAATTCCTGAATTCAAATTTGGAGTGGAGATTCTATTTTTTACTTTTGATCAGTTTTGATAAAAAACAAAAACATAAAAATAAACACTAAATTCTCATCAAATTTTAAAAATTGGACCAAAATGTTTAAAGGAAGTCTTGAAAACTATGTTTAATTATTTTCTTTGAACATGTATGGGAAATATCTGAGGCAACAAAAAAAAACAGCTTTTCTATACTGATTGTAAATGGACACGTCACATTGATAATATTATTGAAAGATCTTCCAAGCAGTTAAATGTTTTACGTAAGCTATAAAATTCAAATTAAATAAAGAATATTTGGAACGAATTTACTTGACATTTATTAGACCAATCATTGAATATGGTTGTGAAGTTTGGGATAATTGCGGTTTAGTAAATTCTGATAGATTGGAACGGGTCCAACTGGAGGCGGCTAGAATTGTAACTGGTTTAACCTCTTATCACTAGCTGCCAGTCTTTATATTCTGAAACTGGGTGGGAGAAATTAAAAAA
The DNA here is from genome assembly GCA_002080025.1 of Modiolus philippinarum. NCBI lineage: Eukaryota > Metazoa > Mollusca > Bivalvia > Mytilida > Modiolidae > Modiolus > Modiolus philippinarum. Next base: position 17,138 of record MJUU01022563.1, read on the forward strand.
CAGGCACAAACAAAGGAAGCTCTTTGGATTCCTCTTAATATTAGCTTTCGGCTGTATGTCAACAGATTTGATGTAGCTCTTACCGTTCTTGAGCTATAAGGGGTCAAAGGGGCCAAAACTGCAAATCTGTAGATTACCTAAAGTTTTTATTTTTCATCAGATTTTGATGGGATTTTTTTCTTTGGGTTCCTCTTGATATTAGCTTTCATTTCTATTGCAACATATTTGGCATAGCTCTTTCCGTTTCTGAGCTATAACTTATATGCAGTTTTGGCCCCCTTAACCACTTATAGCCTATAAGTGGTTAAGGGGCCAAAACTGCATATTTGCAGATTACCTAAAATCTTAATTTTTTATAGGATTTCAATGGGATTTTTTTTCTTTGGATTCCTCTTGATATAAGCTTTCAGTAGTATGCAATGGATTTGGCGTAGCTCTTACCATTTCTGAATTATAAGGGTCAAAAAGGAATCGTAAGGGCTAATTTTTATTAAGGAGATCAATGTTAGGAACTTTTTCTGTAGCGTAGTGAAGATTTGATCAACCAATTTGCCACCTTTGAATTGCTCAAGAATATAAACTGACCTCTATTGGAAGGTCAATCCTGTTTATATTGTATCTCATCTGTAGTGATGTAATACATAGTTATGTAACATATTACTAGTTGTGAAGGTTACTCATGTGTACATGTGAATTATATAATGTATATTTTGTAAATCAATACACTTTAGAATAAATATGTTGGGTCAGAAACAAAGTTTACAGTAATTATAATTATAAATTTCAGATTGGTAAATTCAAAATGCAAAGTTGTTTTTTTTTCTTCACATAAATACACTTTGTAAATTTCTGCATGTCTTTTACTTAAATAAACTTTGAATTATTAAATAAATGTATAAAAAGTGCAGATTATTTTTTTACAAAATTAGTGGACTAATGATTAATTCCAAATTTAAACAGCCCCAGTTGAACACTGCCATTGAAATAATTTTAACTGTGTGAATGATCCTAATTGTTCATTGGTTTTTCAGTATCGGGCTTGATGCATTTTTCAGTGGAAGTATTGTTTGAATTGCACTTCATAAACAATTAATGATAGAATAGTTTAAATGGCACCTGTCAATATTAATTGTCAAACTATTACCCTCAAAATCAATCTCCTTATCAGTGCAGGCTGCACTTTGATTTTCCCTAGTTTTTGTCCAGCTAATTACTGGATCAAGCTCCTTATTGTGTCAAGCTTTTTAGTATATCCACACTCACTTTAAATTACATTTGTTCAAAGTTCAGGGGTCCACATGGTGCGGTCGTATCATGCTTCGCTCGGCATAGCCCTTTATTTTTCAGTGGATTCCTTATGAAAAATTAACACAGCACTGTACTTTTAGATTTTTGGTATCTTGTTTCCTTTTCTAGCTATGAGGGGCCGAACAGGGCCAAAATTGCAAATTTGCTAATTACCTAAAATTTTTATTTTTCATCGGATTTCGGTAGGATTTTTTCTTTGGATTCCTCTTGATATAAACTTTCACGAATATGTCAACAACAGGGCCAAAATTGCAAATTTGCTAATTACCTAAAATTTTTATTTTTCATCAGATTTCGATGGGATTTTTTTTCTTTGGATTCCTCTTGATATAAGCCTTATATTTCACTGGATTTGGCATAGCCCTTACCATTTTCTAGCTTTAAGGGGTCAAAGGGGCCAAAATTTGCATTTTTTTTAAATAATGTGAAATTTTATTTTTTATCAGATTTTGATGGATGGGATTTTTTTCTTTTGATTCCTCTTGATATAAGCTTTCATTAGTATGTCAATGGATTTGGCTTAGCTCTTACTGTTTCAGAGCTATAAGGGGTCAAAAAGGAATCATTAAGGAGTCATATTAGGGCTGATTTTTATTTTCCCTAGCTTTGTGTCGAGCTAATTACTCCTTGTTGTATCTATCTAATTATTGTGTCAAGCTCTTTAGTATATCCATACTCGCTTTAAATTACACTTAATTAAATTTCAGCGTTCAACATGCTGTTGTTGTATCATGCTGCGCTCGGCATAGCCCTTTATTCAAATGATATGTCATCGTTAATAAAAAAACTAATCCTAAAAACTCTGTTTCTAATTCAAACTAAAAGGGGTGACAGAACATCACATAAAAGTTAAATACATATATTAATGTACCCTTTTTATTAATAGATTACATTTGTTTCAAAATTCCTGTGGACTGTGGAAATTAGTTAATATGCCAATGTATTCAAGGGCAGGTAACTTATGCAAACATCTGTGGATTTTGGGAAATAATTTATATGCTCATGTATTCAAGGGCAGGTAACTTATGCTGACAAATTTGATAATTACATATACAAGAAATAAATAACAAGTAGGCTTTGTATTTATTAATTTTGTATATTCAAGGCAAGAAGTAACTGTTTTTATTATTTGATAAAAATATACATTTTATGTATTGGTGTTTAATGTTTATACTGCGTTGATTTTGTGAGAGAAGCAGAAGCGGTCCTGCACTCAGTTCCTGTAAAATATAATCATAGTTATTATTTGGCATAAATGAGAACTCATAAAGGCCATTATAACAACTATGAATGGCTTCACAATCACATAATAGGCCCAACGACAGTCGAGCCTATTGGACCACAGAGAAAGACTGCAAACCATAATGATAATGGTCTAATTTATTTTTAATCTTCAGCTATGAAACTCTTCATGAAAATCAAACAGCAGTAGAATCCTTGTTAACAACAAATCCACTTGTCAAGTGAAGGGCCCATCAACCAACAACATGTTATTGCTCTTCAAGTATCTCTGATCTGGACTCTCCAACAAACTTAAAACTGACTCACTCATATATGGACTGTAAGGTCAAATCTACCCATTTTATACTGACTTTAAGTGCTTTCAAAGTTGAAAATACAGGGAAATCTCTGACCCATAGGTCATGTGTCATCAACTTTGATTTCCTTGGTGAAATTATGGTTAAAATCCATGTTCAGGTTGAAGGTAGCTTTGAAGGAAGACTTGTGATAACCTCTTTAAACTGTATTTAATAAATTTTGCAATCATTGGTTGGGCATAGTGTCCATTGGACATGTATCTACTTATTTATCATTTTTACAAAATTTTTATATAATTAATGGATTTCTTGATTTTAGCCAATTGGATTATGCCTCCATATTCCACCAACTAAGCTAACCTACACCCAACATAACCCAAAGGGTCAGTGTTAGCTATTGCCATCACTAGGCATCCATCATATGTTTGTCCCTTCATTAACTTTTGACATTTTCATCTTCTCCTCTGAAACTACTGAAGCAAATTCAACCAAAATTTACAGGAATCGTGTATGGAAGGTCCTTATTATACCCCCCGCAAACGAAGTTTGGGGGGTTTATAGGAATCACCATGTCTGTCCGTCTGTCTGTCCCCTTTCGTGTCCGGAGCAGAACTTTTGTACCGTAGCACCTAGGATTATCAAACTTGGTGTGCGGATGCATCATGGGAAGACGATGTGTCTCGTACCNGGCATCCATCACTATGTTTGTCCCTTCATTAACTTTTGACATTTTCATCTTCTCCTCTGAAACTACTGAAGCAAATTCAACCAAAATTTACAGGAATCGTGTATGGAAGGTCCTTATTAAAGTTCTGATCTGACAAAAAAACATGGTCACCAGCATCGATCTTTGGTTTAACATTGGAACCTACAGGAAAATCACATTTTCATCTTCGCCTCTGAAACCACCAAAGCAAATTCAATTAAATTTTACAAGAAATATGGAAGGTCCTTTACAAAGACTGTTCATTTCGGTCCAATCTGACATAAAACAAGGCCTCCAGAGCAGAACTTAGTAACATTGGACCCTCGTGATAAGAAGATCATCATTTTCATCTACTCCTCTGAAACCACTTAAGCAAATTCAACAAAACTTTACAGGAATGATGTATGAAGGCCTTTCAAAGATTGCTCATTTTGTTCTGATTCGATATAAATCATGGCCTACAGCGCTTTTAGAATCAAATTCAACCAAACTTATGACAGATGTGATGTATGAGTGTCATTTCGTTCTAATCCGACATAAAACATGGCCGTCAGCACCTTACATAGTTAAACATTGAATCCTATGGGAAAATCACATTTTCATCTTCTTCTCGAAAACCTCTTACAAATTCCACAAAAATTACAGGAATTGTGTATTAAAGACCTTTATAACAATTGCTCATTTCATTCTGATCCAACTAAAAACATGGATGCCAATGCGGAAAATACTTCAACATTGGACCCTATGGGCAATTTCACCATTTTCATCATCTGCTCTGAAACTATAGAAAAAAAGTAACTAACTGTATTGGATTCCTTCAAAAAGATTGCTCTTATGGTTCTGATCAGACAAAAAATCATGGTTGCCAGCCTTGAAATATATTTTAAAATCGGATCCTATGGGAAAATCATCCTTTGCATCACATGAAGCAAATATAACTAATCTGTATTGGAATGATGTATGGAATGTCTTTTACAAAGAAACCCATTTCAAAATTATCTGAAAAGAAAAAAAAACATTTTCAGTGGAAATCATAACTTAACAAAATTAGACCCATTTGGAAAAACATTATTGTTGGTCATCAGCATTTGCATGGCATAGAAGCGCTTCGTCAGATGAGCGATACAGGCTCAGTCTCTGCACCTCTATGTACTTTTTAGCCCGGAAATGCTTCTAAACATATTGTAGATGGTCGCCATGTATTTTGTCACGTAATTTTGCGTGATGAATATTGTGGAAAACAAGATACAGGCCAACAAAGAATTAGGGTAATGGTGACTTGAACTCAAAATATTTTGTACAGTCCTTTGATGTGTGAACAAAATATTTGGTCCATGGGTCGCTGGGGCCGGATAGCTTACATCAGACCCTATCCAGTAGGCATAAAACATATCATCCTGTCCTATATTTTAGGATCTAGCACCAAGGTTCAGTTTTTATTGATATGTTCTCTTTCTCAATAACATCAAGTGGTAGGTCAATGATTTTTGAAGTTGATATTGGTCAGTGCTTGACTTTTTGCACATGGCTTATTCATGGACCTCAAGTTTACGGTCTAGTGACCATGCTAAGTTAGTGTCTCGCCCATGATGAGAGTTGCAGAGAGTGATACATAGGCATGCAAAGTATTGCAGCAACGGCGTCGTAAACTTGAGATATTTTATAGAAAGCTGCCCATGGACCATTAATATTTGGTAGGAACCCAATATTAATGGTCCATGGGTAGCTTACATCAAACCCTATCTGGAGAACACAACATTATATGACTTGACCTACATTTTAGGCTGCAGTGCCCTGGTTAAGTTTTTATACGACCGCAAAAATTTAAAAAAAAATGATAATGGTATGGCGCTGTCGTTGTCGTCGTCGTCGTCGTCGTCGTCGTCCGCGTCGTCGTCTGTAGACACTTTTGTTTTTGGTCAATAACTTAAGTTCCAGTTGATCAATCCTTATGAAATTTTAAAACAATGTTCCTTAGCACAAAAGAAAGACTTGGAGTGGTTTTGGATCTTGTGGCCCATCCCGTTTATAAAAAAGGGGCCAAAAAGGGCAAAATTGGGTGTATTCACATAATTGGCTGTAGAATTTTTATTATTCACCAGATTTTGATGGGGTTTCTTTCAGTGTGCTAAGAAAATTTCTAATCAGTATAACATCAACGGATTTCACGTTGAAGGTACCGTTCACGAGATAAATGAGGCCCAAAAGGGGCGAATCACAAAAATTTTATTTTTTTTATTTCTAGTCCGATTTTGATGCAGTTTTTTTAAATGGATTCCTTATGAAAAATTAATGTGGCGCTAAACTATTAGATATTTGATAACATGTTTCCTTTCGGAGCTATGAGGGCCAAACGGGTCTAAAATTGCAAATGTGCAGATTACATAAAATTTTTTTATTTTCATCGGATTTCGATGGAAATTTTTTCTTTACATTCCTCCTGTCTTAAGCTTTACGTAGTATCTCAACAGATTTTGTGTATCTCTTACCATTTTGGAGCTGTAAGGGTTCAAAGGGGTCAAAATTGCAATTTTCACAAATATGTAAAATTTTTATTTCTCATCGGATTTTGGGTTTTTTTTTTCTCCTAGTTTTTGTCCAGCTAATTACTGTTTCAGTCTCCTTATTGTGTCCATCTAGTTACTGTGTCAAGCTCTTTACTGTGTCCACATTCATTTTATATTGCACTTGTTCAAATTTCAGTGGTCGACATGATGCGGTCGTATCATGCTGCGCTCCGCGTATCCCTTTATTGTGATAAGTTCTGTTTTTCAATAACTACAAGTTGCAGGTCAAAAATGTGTTTTCTGCACTATATCCAAGATGACCCGTGACCAGTGAGTAAAACAATTTTAACATTTCGCCATCGGACAAACACAAGCAAAGATCTTCTTCCCTCACACCTTTGAGCTAGTTTGATCAAAGCTTGATCACAATAGTTCTTTGATGGTCCCCTGCAAAAAGGGTGTTTTTCAGGTCCGCACTATATTCAAGATGGCCCAAGTTGAAGTAAAGAGGATACTGTGGGAAGACACATTCAAGTATCTTCTCTGAAAATTCCTAGCCAATTGTTACAAATCTTAGCTACATTAGTCCTTTTATAGTCCCTGCAAAATACGTGTTTTTCAGGTCAACACTAGTATCTAAGATGGCCTAGTTTTAGCATTGGACAATATGCGAAAACATATTCAAACTCTTAAACTGCTGAGCCATTTGGAACCAAATTGCTTCAAGCGACCATACAAAGTTTTACAGTTTCTCAATAAATATGTTTAACCTCTCAGTTTCAGTAACTACAAGGGATAAATCAGAATTATAATATGCGTATTTAGTACGGTTTAGAGTAAATAAAAGTGACAACAAAAGTCCGAATCGATCAAAGGGAGAGACCAGTAAGGAAAATCAGACAGAATCAGGGAAACGCAACCCAACACAAAACATTTTTGGCAAGCGGTCATATTCCCGACTTGGAACGGGCCTTTTATAAATAAAATGGTGGGTTAAACCAGGTTTAATGATGCATCAATCTCCTGCTTTTTTGACGACTAACTATAGCTTCTGCGTGCCCAGGTTGTGTTAAATGTAAAAAATATTTCGAATTTTTCAAAACTGAAAAGTGCTAGTTAATGGTATTTGGTACTAACTTGGTCCTTGTTAATGTTTGACAGTCTACAATCTGGCTTTTTATCCCGACTTCAATTTCATGGTCCATTGTTCAGGTTTAGTATTTGTGATTAGGTCTGTATGGTGGCATAGTTCTGCCCCTACTTGTCAGATAATTAAGTAGACTTGTCAGATATTTATGTCAACATGTCAGATATTTATGTTGACTTGTCAGATAATTATGTTCACTTGTCAGATAAAAAAATATTTTATTATGTGGTCTATTAACCATCTAATGCCAATGTCTGCCATCCAAAAGTCAACATAAATATCTGACAAGTCGACATAAATATCTGACAAGTCCACATAATTATCTGACAAGTCGACATAATTATCAGACAAGTCGGCATAATTATCTAGCAAGTCGACATGTGGACTTGTGAGATATTTATGTCGATTTGTCAGATAATTATGTGGACTTGTCAGATACTTATGTCGACTTGTCAGATATCTATGTCGACTTGTCAGATGATTATGTAGTCTTGTTAGATATTTATGTTGACTTTTGGATGGCAGACCTTGGCGTTGGACCATATATTAAAATGATTTTTTATCTGACAAGTGAACATAATTATCTGACAAGTCAACATAAATATCTGACATGTTGACATAAATATCTGACAAGTCTACTTAATTATCTGACAAGTAGGGGGCAGAACTATGCCACCATAGGTCTGATTATCAATAACTGCAATGATATTTGGTATAATTAAGCTTGGGTTGGTTAGAAAATGACAGTCTGCATATGGCTATTGACCTTGTCTTCAGGTTCAATGTCTAGTAATCATGTTACGTTTTTATGGTGGCATAGTTCTGCCCCCTACTTGTCAGATAATTAAGTAGACTTGTCAGATATTTATGTCAACATGTCAGATATTTATGCTGACTTGTCAGATAATTATGTTCACTTGTCAGATAAAAAATTATTTTATTATGTGGTCTATTGACCAGCTAATGCCAATGTCTGCCATCAAAAAGTCAACATAAATATCTGACAAGACTACATAATTATCTGACAAGTCGACATAAATATCTGACAAGTCGACATAAATATCTGACAAGTCCACATAATAATCTGAGAAGTCGACATAATTATCTAGGAAGTCATTAAGTCGACATGTCAGATAATTGTCGACATGTAAGATAATTATGTCGACTTGTCTGATAATTATGTCGACTTGTCAGATAATTATGTAGTCTTGTCAGATATTTATGTCGACTTGTCAGATATTATGTCGACTTGTCAGATATTTATGTCGACTTGTCAGATAATTATGTAGTCTTGCACAAACTTATTTGTACAGAAAGGCAGAAGCAGAGAAGTTTCACAATAAACAAAGTTGTGGGAATGAGATGCAAGATTGGGGCAGGCATGTTTGGTAAACCGTCATTCCAATCGTGTAGAAACCCTCTACATACATGATTTTGATTAAACCACCAGTGTTTATAACCGAGACTGTTTACTGAAAACATATTTAAGGTGTCTGCATGGTATTATTTATTTCCTATTCTCTTATGATGTGGCACCAATATCACAGGCACTTGTCTCTATTTATTTGGGGTTACTATACACATTTACCCACTGAAACATCACGTGGGTAAATGTGGATAGTAACCCCAAAGAAAGGATGAGTGGCAATAAGACCCATATTTGGCCCAAAAAAATCAAGTTGTTTACAATAGTGTGATATTTATGGGAAATATTAACTATTACATCTGGCTACAAAGAAAACATATAATAATACGAATTCCTTTCATTTTGACGTTATTGTGACATCTACAGGAGCCGTCTTTTTGAAAGAAAATCAGAAAATCTGCAATTTTGAATGTTCTCAAAGCAAATTTTCTTTAAGTGAACATGGGCACATGCAATCAACAACTTCAAACTTTCAGAAATGATGTATTTCACCATTTTACACATTTTGACTAAATATGAAGTTGTTATTCAGATGTGCCCATATTTTTCAAAGCACAAAAATGTGCAAAACACAGCAAATATCTATGAAATTCTGACTATTTCCAAAAATATAGCTTTTGAGTTAACTGATTATCATGAGAATCAAACTGATATGGAAAAAACCTTTATCATTTTCATAAAGCCCTATATTTGTTCAATGTTTCAGGAACATAAGACATCTGTTTGTATAGTTTTAGTTTCATGGTAAATCTTGGGCTAAAAATGGGTCTTACTGCCACTCATCCTTTCAGTGGGTAAATGTGGATAGTAACCCCAAATAAATAGAGACAAGTGCCTGTGACCAATATCCATGTACATGATTAGATAATTAGTTACTCGAAACTTACACTTTTATGGTGTCATTTCATTGGTCTTTCATATGATAAGCAATTATTTTCATTGGTTCTTCTTGAGGTCACACATCGGGTCAAAACCACATCATGGAAATTCTTTTGTTATTTTTAATTCCGTGCTTATTCATTATGTCGTCTGCATTATTTTTCTTATTTTATGTGAAAGGAGAAGAAATAAAAAAAGCTTCATGTGTATACACATATTAATTCATTTTGCCAAAATTGGCCACTTTATTGCTAAGAATAAGTTTCCTCCCTGTGTTGATGTAATATGGCAAGCGAAATTAACCAAAATGCAGAGAAACCTGGTTTTGGTT
>MJUU01022570.1:0-23660 GCA_002080025.1 Modiolus philippinarum
AATTGCTTCATCCCAGTTTTGTTTAAACATTGTTGGTTATGGATTTAACGTAAAATTTAGCTAAATTCATTGATGCAGAACATATAGGTCAAGGTGAAATCATTCTGTTGTGGGTGTTGATAACTACTTAAGATGTAACCACATACCAATCATCATCTGTTTATGGCGTGTAGATGCTGAGATATGGTGCAAATAAAACCAGAGGCTCACATGTGAGCCAGTATCGCTCACCTGGGGGAATTGATCAAATAATATTTGGGTTTAACAATTAATCTTCATCTAGTAAATAACTGTGATGTTACGGCCTATTTAATATTAATTTATAATGTTCGAAACGGTTTTCAAGGAGTAACCATTTCAAATATGTTCCCGTAGAGTTCCATATTAAACTGTACTCCACGGTGGTGACGATTTTAGATTTCTGATTGGTATCAATATACAACATTTTGTAGATGAACATCAAGTTACAATGGCTAATCAATATAAAATTGGTATATGAAACGCTTTTCAAGAAATAGCAATTTACAACATTTTCACAAACGGTCTGACTCTGGTAAAGTAAATACTAAAGTTTATGATAAAAGGGATGCTTTTGATTTTACTATTACTAATTTCCCCTTTCTTGACGGCGACGTTCCCCTAACTTCATCCTACGGGGTGTATATATCTCAACTTGTACGATTCGCTCGTATTTGTTCTTCCCTTGATGATTTTAATGAGCGTAACCTTACTCTCACATCCAAACTTTTAAAACAAGGTTACAGATTTCATAAAAAATTAAATACTTTTAAGAAGTTTTACATTCTTTACGAATAGTGGATATCGACGAGATATTCTGAACAAATCCGTTAAATTGGCTTTGGATTCCAGTCACCTGAAGACTTTACATATATACTGGCCTCTCACTGATACTGTGTCCTTCGGGGAGTTTTGAGTTTGATTTTTCTTCCGTAATGCGACAGTGTTTTACCAGCAGACTAGATTCCTTGAGCTAGCCGGCAGTTTAGCGGCGAGCACTCTTTGACCCATCTTTCAAAATTATGTTTTGCCATATGCTTTTTCTGTTCCAAGATAGTGGTCATTGAGTTAGTTGTCGGCGTGTATTGGGTTTTATTCGCATGTTTATGATACTATAAGGAAACGGGATAGAGAAAGGGGAGGTTTGTGTACCCATAAACCGGTTAACCCTACCACTGGCTTCTGTTAGTGCCGGTACCAAGTCCGGCTATCCAGAGTTCCTATCGTTATTTATGTATGTCTCTTGTTTTCATTATTGTTTTTCTGGTGCAGTTTGCTTGTAAATTGTGGCATGTGATTGTAGTTCCTGACCATTGTATGTGTTTGCTGTTATCCTGCTGTTGTAATAATATTAAACTTAGATGTGGACTTAGATTTATGATCGGTACTAAAATGTTACATTTGTTTAATGACCATCATGGTACCATGCCTAGTTAATATGATCTTGATGAATGAAACAGTTTTCAAGCAATAACAATAAACAACATTGTCCCATACTGTCCTTTGTTAAACTATGCTCCATGGTGATAGCCATCTTGGATATGATGTGAAAAGATGAACATATAATTATAGAAATTGTAGTTCTTGAAGAGGTGAACAATTTTGCTATATAAACTTAACCTCTATCTCAAATCGTTTTTGTGATATAGGACAAAATATATAAAATTACGAATAACTCCTTCATTTGGGAATAAGTTTTTCTTCAGAGTTTCCATGTTGGTAGATCTTGGTAAGCTTAACATTTTTTTAGAATTTAAAGTTGACTTCTATCTGTTACAGTTTTTTTTCTAATAATAAAATATATCACAATTTTGAAAATTTTACGTAAAAAGGGCAATAACTCCAAGATGGTTTTTCGGATTTTCTTCAAAATTGCAGAGCGGATAGATCTTGCCATGCAGATAATTTCAACTCCATGTCAGATTTTTAATATCTGTAACGGTTTTTGGCGTATTTGCAAAATCAGCAATTTACCCCTATGTTCTATTTTTAATAACAACAGCTATGTTGTTTAGTCTTCCAACTAATCGAGCACAAACTGTGGTGATGATTCAGGCCATGTTTGGTTACAATTGGCTCATGAGTTTAAGACGAGAAGATTTTTTTTACATAGGACAAAATGTATTAAATTACGAAAGTTTGGCAAAAAAGGGGCAATGACTTCTTCATTGGTTTTAGATTTTCTTCAAAATTTCCATGTTGGTAGATCTTGTTATGCTGAACATTCTTGCAATTTAAAGTTGACTTCTATCTGTTATAGTTTTCTAATAAAAGAAATGAAATATATCATAATTTTGAAAATTTTACGGAAAGGGGGCAATAACTTAAAGACGGGTTTTCGGATTCTCTTCAAAATTGCAGGGCAAGTAGATTTTGCCATACTGATCATTTTTATTCCTATGTCAGATTTTTAGTACCTGTAATGGTTTTTAAAGCAATTTACCCCTATCGTCTATTTTTACCAACAGCCGCCATGTTGTTTTGTCTTCCGACCATCGAATTTTGAAACTGCATATCCTGGTGATGCTTTAGGCTAAATTTAGTAACAATTGACTTTGCAGTTTCGGAGGAGAAAATTTTTGAAATTGCTTTTTATGTCAGGGGAGCTAAAAATTTGATTGAAAAAAAAATACTAAGTCCAACTAATGGAAAAATACGGAAAAGAGGAATTTTTTAACCAAATTGGGAGTCAACAATGAAGTTGCACTGAACATTATATCAAAATTTCATTGATATTTCACAAAATTTGAGACAAGTGTTGAAGTTCAAAAAAAAGTTTAACATTATTATTGTTTTCAAGCAAAAATAATCCATGACACCCCTTTGAAGCTATATAATTTTTCTTTTGCATCACTATTTTGATAAATTACGATGATTTGTCGAAGAATCCACATTTGATAATAGAGTAAGGCTAAGGAAAGAAATAGTTCTATTTTTCAAGAATATATTGCTTTATCTACATTTGCCATTACTGAATGACTTTTTATATCCAGGCTGAATAAATATATATATTTACAAATCTAAACACAACAACACACACTTACAAGGTTCCATAACCACCACTGGTCAACTTTTGAAGGATTCACTTGATGATCTGGCATGTAACTATCATCGTAACTATCATAATATTCTGTTTGATATGCGTAACCAATAGTTACAGGTTCCCTTCTCTCAACTGAGCATGATTCCACCTACAAAGAAAGACATTTTAGTGCATGTAGTATTACCTAAAATACAATACAATCCCATGGAACGTATTTTTATTTTTCCGGCTATCTGATAGAATAGACAAAAATGTATTTTCCGGAAATAGAGGTTGATAAAATTATCTTATGGTTTCGGATAAGATCTGAACATACAACATGTATAAAAAGACAACCGGTTTACTATTACAAAGCCCCTCAATATGAATTAAAGAAAAAAGAATTTATAGTAAATTGTATAATTTGCAAAGTTTACTACATACGCATGTGTTTGTAAGGCTCTCCGGAAAGAGCCGAAAATGACTATTTCTAAGGCCATTGAAGCTATGAAATTTTTTTTCAGTTATTGAAACGCCTAAGTTGTATTTTTTAAAGTAAAACAACAAAAGAGATGAAAAGATATAGATGAGAATAATTTGCTATTTTGTTTTACACAAATATTGTCTGTTTCATCGGAATGGTAAATATGTGAATTTTATTTTGGCCTGAAAAGGGGCATTTATAAGTCTTATTTTCCGTCTAGCTGGAAGAATAGCCATGTCCAATATTAAAACAAGAGATCATCTTGAAAAATTGAATGAAAATAGACTGGAAACAAATAACTTTTAATTCTAAAAAAATATTTTAAAAAAGAGTGGTGAAAGAGACCAAAGTCGTTAGACAAATAGTCTGGTGATTTCGCATTAGCAATTCTACGAATCTTTCTAGAAGACAAATTCAAGACACAGTTTTATTCCTTAAAAATGAACAAGACATATACATTACCGGCATGTAATCTTGATTTTTTGTCGTTTTGCTGTAAGCAGAGTCGACACATAAGATAAACTATTCGTCGTCTTACGTCGTCGTCGTCGTCCTGCGTCGGCTGTTTGTTTTTTAATTCGCAGCTCCTCTAAAACTGCATGTCCGAAACCAACCAAACTTTCAGGATATGTTGTTCATCTAGTGTATGTGTGCACCTGTTACTTACAATTTTGGTTTTACAGATTTTAGAGGTTCACGAAAACAAAATTGCTCATTTGTAAATCTGGTTTCAATTTGCTAATCCACAACTCCAACATAGCTATTAGTCAGATTCCCACCAAACGAGTTTATTCCAACAAAAATTTCAGATTGTGTTGTTCATCTGATATAATTGCGCACTTGATAATTAAAATTTTGATTTTACTACTTTTAGAGGTTCACGGAGCCTAAATAGTTCACTTCTTAATTCGGTTTGTTAATATGCGACCCCTTCAAAACTGTCTAAAATATGCTTTAAATATGTTATTAATCAGATATAGATAGCTATGTACATTATATTTAGAATTTTGCTCTTTATAGATTGTAAATGTTCGCCAAGCCAACATAGCTCATTTGTTAATTCAGTTTGTTAATCTGCAAGTCCTTCAACATTAGAATTGTTATTCTGAACAAATTTGTAGGATATGTTTTTCTCCTACTCTAGACATGAATAAGATACTTAAAATCTTAATTTTGCAGATTTTATAGGTACGCTTGGCCAAAAAAGACTTTTCTGTAGTTCAGGCGACACAAGTGTTCCATGGGACATCCGTCAATTAGCATCTATTTATTACAAGAGCTGTCACCAAATGGCAGCCTTCGCTCACCTTCGCTCAAAAAACTCTATATCAATATGGTAAGTGAAAATTGAAATGTGTTTGGACACAATACAGGTATGGACACAGTACAAGTGTGGACACAATGCAAGCAGTGACACAGTTTCAGGGAAAAATGAGGTGACAAAAAATGTTAGACGGATGGACAGAAAGACGGAAAGGAAATAAGTCATTAAACAGGAAGTAGTTCATCAATATGGCTGAAAAGGGGAGACACAGTGTAGTACCAAATAGTGAAGCTCAAAGTCAAATACCAAGTGACTGTCATGTGCGGTTGCTGAGAAAGTATCACCAAAAAGTCAAATTTGGGAATTGGTAAGTAAAAACGCACACAGAAGGAAAACAGGAAGTGGTGATTTGATGTGGCTAAAAAAAGGAGGCTCAGTAAAGGACCTCATACTGAAGCACTATCCCAAAAAATCAAGTGGGTGTCATATGCGGTTGCTGAGAAAGATGTGACGAAAAAGTCGAATTTTGGAAATGAGAAGTAGAAACGCGCAAAGTCGGTTAACAGACATTGCAGAAAAAAGAAGCGCACTATAGGACAGCATAGTGCAACATCATGCCAAATATCAAGTAGCTGCCATGTACAGTTGCTGAGAAAAGTGTGACGAAAAAGTCAAAAGTTAAAAAACGCACAATGTCGGAATACAGAAAGTTGTGCTTTGATATAGCCAAAAAGGGAGACACAGTAAAGAACCCATACTGAAGCACATATCAAATTTCAAATGGCTGTCATATGCGGTTGCAGAGAAAACTTACGAAAAAGTCAAAGGATGGGGTGCAATAAGGCCGTTTTCCTGCCCACCTGGAATTTTAATTCAATATGTTTCAATGTAACCTACAATATGTGTACATTAAATTTGTACAATAAAATATCAAATCGCGCATGTGCAAGTCACGTGATCACGTGATTTTACTAGGCCTCTTGTTAAAAGAATAAATAGAGTTTGAAAAGAATAAAGATTGGCACGATGCCAAAACAACAATGAACATCATTTTGATATTATAATAATGTGCAAATGGTGCTATTCTATCCATGATATATATTTTTTTATTAATCAATTTCGTTTTTGATGGTAAGTAACACAGTTAAAAACAGATTACTCTTTATGAGAAAATCTACACCAAAACTTCATTTTTCGAGGTAAATGGAGTATTTTACCATCCTCTATTCTTATATTTTGTTTTATATTAGTATGAATTTTTGTTTGTCCGACATATTTTCTCATTCATATATATAAATATAAATTTGAAATGTATCACGTCAGTGGGCCTAAATAAGATGATTTTGTTGACTTAGACTTATAAATTAAATTCTTAACAAATTCAACCAAATTAATTTACACTTAAAATTTAAACGTCAATTAACGTTAATTGACGTTTGTGCAACCCAGTCCTGATATGGCCTAGTATTTGTTTTACTATTAAGATTTTTTTTTTCGAATTTTTGGCCAAGAATACAAACACTGAGACATTGATTATTGCAAAGTAATTATTATGCACTTTATTTGGTATAATTAAGAATATGTGTAATAAATATTAATTGTTTTATTATAGTTATACCAATTATGCAAACACAGCCTTAAACATATTTCAATTCTCATTTTGAGCATGGCTTGATCATGAGCCCAGGTGTATTATGCCTCCTTCACACATTACCACCTGCACGATCTTAAAAAAGGCGTTTCTTATTTTGTGTTTTCGAAGAAGAGGCCAATCATTTCAATTTTATTCCCATAAAAGAATAAAGTTTGAACAATTATGGAACCCCTTGTCTAACACAATACGTATCGCACAACAAGTTTTTCATTTTGCTGCAATCAATTCAAACATAGTCTTGGGTATGAAAAATCATTACATTTTCACTGTAAAAGCTTTCCCTACCAACTATGATGCTTAACAAGAACAACAAAGCAGTAAACAAAGGCCTTAAAACTAAATATACATGTCATATTTTAACTCTGGTCGGTGATTGTTAGATTCCTTTATTAAACATCATCCTTGTCCAAATGTCGGCTGTGTAAAAAGGTTATAGGCGCTCCTGTGATATATCGAAAAGGCAACCCTTTTCTTATTATAGACCAATTCTGGTAATGGGCAATAAAAAAATCAAAGATATATCACAGAGGTAATATAGGAAATAGAGAAGGTTGATAATACAAAGAAATGGGAAAAAGGTGATCAAATTTCTTCGAAATATTCTTTTTATATGTGCACAGATGAGTCTTAAAAGCAATTAATTATAGTCAACGGTTAATGTATGTTGTTTCAAATACACAAAAACACATTTTACATCGGGAAAAACCAACAAAAAATTTAACAAAATATATAGCATTTACCTACTAAACAAGATCTCGTACAGCTTATTTGGCAGATCGCCAGATTAGAAAAAAAAGCTCTTACAAGGTCTAAAACACTAACAAAACCACATTTACTGAGAATTTTCATGTTTAAAAAGATATAATTCGTATATATGAATCGATGAAACTTTGATAAACGGGACAGATTACATGACAGAATATCATAAAAACACTGAATTTTTACTCTAAAAATACAATTTTTTCATATGCCTGGCACGCGGAACCAGCTTGGAATTTTGCATTCATAATTTCTGAAATACGTAATCTCATATATACTTATTAGCTTGGTTCCGAATGCAAGGCAGGGTTAAAACTCAGTTCGAATATACCCCATGTCGATGAATTTTCCATAGGCTCAAGGTTAATTTCCGTTAAGAGGGGTATTATTAATGAGCTTATTTGAATAGAATGAAGGAATGTTTTCAAAAAATCCACATATGGTCAAAAACTGCAAATGTTCTAGTGTTGAAATGTATCAAAGAAATTATGCTTCTACTATGTTTATTTTTTGTCAATCAGTGGGCCGATTTAGCACCTTAATTCAACCCATCCTTTTAGATATGAAAAGTAAAAACGGACATAGTCGGCAAACAGGAAGTGCTGCTTCAAAGCGGCAAAAAAAGGTAAGGCGTAGTCCAGGACCTTATACTGAGACACTATACCAAATATCAAGTGGTTGTCACGACTGGTTGCTAAGAAAAATGTAACAAAAACTTGGAAAATGAAAAGTAAAAAAGAAACGCACAGTTGGCAAACAGGAAGTTGCGCTTTGATATGGCCAAAAACTAAGAGGCACAGTTAAGGATCCATTCTGAAGCAGCATACCAAATATCAAGTGGCTGTTACGTGCGGTTGCTGAGAAAAGTGACGAAAAAGTCAAATGCTGGAAATGAAAAGTAAAAACGCAAATAGTAGGCACACAGGAAAAGGTGCTTCGGCAAAAAAAAGAGTAAGGCAGTCCAGGGCTCCATACTGAAGTACCATACATGAACAAGTATCAAATGGCATTCATGTGCTGACATGAAAGTGACGAAAAAGTCGAATTTGGGAAATGAAAAGTAAAAAAAAGTGCACAGTAGGCAAACAGGAAACGGTGCTTCGGTATGGCAAAAAAGAGGAGGCACGGTACGGGACCTATACTGAAGCACCAAACCAAATATCAAGTGGCTGTAATAGGCGGTTGATGAGAAAAGTGTGACGAAAAAGTCCAATTTATGAAATAAACATAGGTAATCAACGATTACGAAGTTCGCCTCGTAACCGTACATTGTCAGAGAGACCTAATTTAGCTTGGATGCTGACATACTATCACAGATGCATGCATATTCAAGGTCACATAATTCCATTATGTATAGTGACTGAGATCTGAACTCGGACATAAACTTGAATGTAAGTCTCTCAAGCGGTAAATATAGGTCAAAGTGACCTAATTTTGTCTGGATGCTCATCTTCCATCAGATATGCATGCATACGCAAGGTTACATGATATTACAATGTATAGTGAACTCGGATGTAAACTTGTATGCAAGTCATTCAAGCGGAAAATATAGGTCAAAGTGACCTAATTTTGCCTGGATGCCGACCTACCATCAGAGATGCATGCATATGTAAGGTTACATGATCCTACCATATATAGTGACTGAGATCTGAACTCGGATGCAAACTTGAATGTGAGTCGTTCAAGTGGAAAATATAGGTCAAAGTGACCTAATGTTGCCTTAATGCTGACCTATCCTCAGAGAAGCATGCATATGCAAGGTTACGTGATGATACCATGTATAGTGACTGAGATCTGCATTCGGATGTAAACTTGAATGTTAGTCAATCAAGCGGAAAATATAGGTCAAAGTAACATAATTTTGCCTGGATGCTGACCTACCATCAGAGATGATACATATGAAAGGTTACATAATCCTAAAATGAAGTGACTGAGATCTGAACTTGGACGTAAACTTTAATGCAAGTCTTTCAAACGGAAAATATATGTAAAAAGACCTAATTTTCTTGGAGGCTGTGAAATAGCCCAAGATGCATCAGTATGCAAAGTTTGATGATCCTACCCTTCATACCAATATAAATACCAAAATGCGGACGCAGACGTGGACGTAGATGCGGACGCTGGGGGTACTCCAATAGTCCCCCTCAATTTCGTTGGAGTGAACGAAAAAGTAAAAATGCACAAATTCAGTCAACAGGATGTTGTGATTTAATTAAATAGGGAAGGCTCAGTATAGGACTCAATACTAAAACACCATTCCAAATATCATATGCAGCAAAATGCAACGAAAATTATATGTGACGGACGGACGGATGGAATAACGGAGTGACGGAATGACGGACGGGTGGACGGATGGACAGAAGTAAAACAGTATACCCTCTCCTTTGGAGCGAGGGTATAAAAACAGAATGAAATTATATGACATCATGAACAAGTATGACTTCAAGTTACAAATGTTTATATCTTATCAAAAATTACATACCATATCTTCACCATCTAACCTAGTCATATTGGCATCTGCTGTAGTCACATTTATCTCGTAGGTACTTTTTAAAACAGTATACACAACATCACCAACTACAAACTGCAAAACAATATATCTGGTATTAAGTATTAAATAAATAATAACATGTAAAACAACAACTGCAAAATATATACCAAGTAATAAGTATTAAGTTAGATCGGTAGTCTTCCGCCATTTTGAATTTGTAATTTATGCTGTTATGGTATTATCTGCTTTTTAAATATGCAAAAATTTTTATTTGTAATGAATCAATCAATATAATATCCATAATACAAAATGCAAAGAACCTACATGGACTTGATTTCACATGTCTTTATCTTATTACACGAGGTATGGTAACTTGATAATTATATAAATTAGAAGAGGATTTTTGAAAAAGGGAGATAATCTGATAAAAATATTTTACAAAGATATCACTATGAAAATTCACATTTTACAAATCATATGGAAAACAAAGTCGGTGACCCCCATTTTTCTTTATATTTTCTGAAAGTATGTTTAAAGGGCTAACATATGAATGAAATACAAAGAAATCTATAGAATAGTTTTAAAGAAAACAACTAAATACCTGTTTTTCCCTATATATTCATTAGAAATATTTGATTATTTTTAAAAACAAGCACGGTGCTCCCCCTTTTTTATTATTTCATTTCAATGCTCATATAATAAGGAAATTTTCCTGAGAAAATAAAGAAAATCTATGGAAAAAAATTTTGGAGTACGCATCTACTTAAAATGTAAGGATATTATGTAAAACAAATTCCTTTTTATAATTGATATACATACAAACAAATATATAAGATGATTCGTCAATTATTTTTCTGTACAAGCAGCATGTTTTGTTTCATAAAAAATGTGTGGATTTGTGCCGCCAAAGTCAGGTTTTGCATTCCGTTTGACTGCCTTTTTTATTTTTATGTACGTTACAAAATTGAAATCATACAAAACGAACAGTATAGATAGATATGATACAGTGTTTTTGTGCGATTTCGCTTTTCGTCCGAAACTTTTGCGTTTAGTCCGACGCGTTTTGTCCGTCGCTTTATGTCCGATTTTGCCTTTCGTCCGAAAATTTTGCTTTTTGTCCGATTTTTTTTTATGGCTGAGTCCATTGATTTTTGTCCGTTTTCCTTTATGTCCGAAATTTTTTTTGGAAAAGCCGTCACTTTTTGTCCGATTCGTTTTTTGTTCCACAATTTTGCTTTTTGTCCCGATATTTTTGCGTTTAGTCCATTGTTTGATGCAACTGAGACTGATCATTTTGCCTTTTTGTCCCATTAATACACAAAGCAGGTTCAATAATTACAAAACCATTGACACAATGCATGAGGCTATGCGTGCCAACAATTACACGGTATAGTGAAAAGTCATATTCGGTGTGTGTCATTTGAGCAATGAATTTTGCATTTACTAATATCTCATTTATCTTTCCTTATCAAATGTAGACGTATAAGTCTTGGTGTGATGCTTATGATGCTGCATCAGTGGTATACTAAATAAATAACAAAATACTGTTAATTTATTTTCTGCAATTGCGCATTTCAACTCATCAGTGCAGATCAAACCAAAACATTTGGAAGTCCATTACCCGAAAAACGCGTAAAAGCTGATAGAGAACAAATAACCAAAAGGATCGATATAGAAAAGCCAAAACTCACCTAAGGAAAGAGCTATATACTATGCATGAGGGAGATACTCCTTAGTTTTTAACAATTTTTTTTAAATTCAGATAAAGGTAATCCTTAGAATGGGGATTAATTGATGATATAAGTTGTTCATTTGCAGAAAAGGAATTTACATCTTTGTCTGTAAAATCGAAACTAAAATAAAGAGTTTTGGCTATTGTTTTATGTTTTTTTTTTCTTAAGTAGTCCTATACGAACCTGATCTTCTGGTCCGTGTTGTTCATCTTTGTGTGTGTGTGTGTGTGTGTCTTCATTTTTTTGTGTAGTACTCGTGTTGTGTCTGTTTCATTATTGTTTCCGATGTTGCCATTGTCCTTGGATTACCGGTATTCGTTTTGGATTGACGATTCGGTTCTCACCAACTTTTTTCTTGCGAATAAAAGACTAAACTAACTTCATCCCGGCCATGTTGGAAATAGATCAGCACCAAAAGTATGTACCTCATAAATATCATTGGTGTCAAGTTTACTTCAAATCCGCTTGATTCCCTACAAGATCTGGTATGCATACCCCATAGTGTCTAATGTTAAAATAAGTTCCCCATTTGCGTTTATGGTGCATGACGGGTCTGCACCAAATCAACAAAATTTTGCCAGCAATTACGTTATTGAACAGAAATTGCAAAGGTTCTGTAGAACCTGGTGTCTTGTCTCCTTAATACACTGTATTTATAATATGACTTATATTAATATGTACTAGAATTCCAAGATTTGACTGATCTTTGACAGTTTCGGAAAAATTGCAAAAACTTTCTCTATTTTATAATGCAGTAATCAAAATGTAATCTCTAAAATGTATTTAAATCACGATATTGTTAATCTAAGTAAGTGATGTTTAAAAACAAATTCAAAGTGACTTCTATTTTCACTTTCAAACGGTGTTGTGTGACTTCCAAATTGATGACTTTGAAGCCAAACCACCTGATTGTGCTTGCCCCTCCTCCTCAAATTACGAGATATCCTCTCAAAGGATCCCAAATTCCGTGAACCCAAGAACATCAACTGGAAGTACAACTTCAAGAGCTTGATGGACGTAGTTGAGGACTTTGCTAGGAAGTGGGCAAAGAAAGAAAAAGAAGACGTTGAGACATTGTCCGACTGGATCGGGTTTATAAAGTCATTAATTGTGAATCGCACCAATGTAATCTAGAAATCCAAGTACATATATTTGAAGACCCCCTCGTGGATCCAAGTCCGTAAAAATTACGTCGTTGACCCTGCAGACAAAGTTTCTACCAACATACTGTTCGTGTGTAAGAAATACTATCTCGACTGCCTTGTGAAGAAGATGGACAGCTACAGTTCATCTGCAAACCCTACTTATACCCTACTAAATAATCGAGAGACGATATTCTTTAAAATCAGGGGTATCAGGGCCGATGATGAAAACAATCAACCCTCTTACATCTACTGGGTACTAAAACTTCATAAGAATACGTACGTATAGAGATTCATTGTGTGGTCGTCCAGATGCATTACTGAACCTCTTTCACAGCTCCTTACTACTTTGCTGACCGCAGTCAAAGATGGCCTGAAAATTACTATGACAAAGCCTCTATGAGCGGCGTGAATCAAATTCTTAAAAATTCCAAAGATCTCCTTTGAACAGCTGTTCTTGTATAGACTTTCTGTAGGACAACGATTGACAGTGACTGTAAGATAACTTTTCACGTTTTTTTTTAGTTGTTGACGATCTGGCATCCATGAATAAAAGAACAGACAAACGGACGTAGCATTGATCGACTTTAAGCAATGAATTCCACACAAGCCAATGGTAGGGCCTTCATGAAGTTACTATGTGTTGTGAACAAATCCCGTTTTTATAGGCTTCATGGTTACTTCAAGATGAAGAACGCCAATAAAAGCTTTCCATTGCCTTTTTACCATGTATTTGTCGAGAGCGTCTCATGTGCAATTGTTTCATACCCTTTCATTGTTTTTAGTAAAACAAAGGATTAATTTTATAATGTTCAACCTGGACTCATCATCCTTTTCAAATTTAATTACCGATATGTTTTCAATTCTTTTAAAGGTGAGAAATATTTTGTTTCATCACAAACTTTGTGCACCTCATCTCTTACATCAAAATGAATTTGTCCAGATTGCATCCATAAATAACAGGACTGAAGTTTTTTGTCCATCCCATCTCAGGAAATGGGACCAAAAAGTCATTCGATGGGGTGTGTGAACATTTGGACAATACAATTTGATAAATTATCCATTGAATATAATTGAACATATTTGACGGTAAAATCTTGATCCATTGAGTTTGGTGTATCTTGATCCATTGAGTTTGGTGTATCTTGATCCATTGAGTTTGGTGTATCTTGATCCATTGAGTTTGGTGTATTTAATATTATTGCAGTTGGAGAATATCAATTGATTTGAGGCAGTAATTACCGTTTTTGAGCAACAAAAGCCCAAAGGGGTCAAATGGGAAAGTTGTTATATTTCTAAGAGATATTGATGCATTTCTTATTCCTGTTTGTTTCTTAAAACATGTTCCAATCAAAGAATAAAATTGATCTGAACCATTTTATAATAAGATGCCACAACGACCCGTCCGTTTAAAAAATGTTTTTTATTACCTCATTTGACCTACAAGGTCGTATGTCGTTTCGTTCGTTTTCCGTCCGTTATTCATTTTTAGAAAAGTCTTTCCCATGAAACTACTAAGATAATTTTAAGCAAACATTGTCTGAATAATTACCCGGGTATTTGGTTTCAAAAATGTGACAGAGGACCAAATATTATGTTCCGTACATAAATTTAAACAGAGACACGTTATTCTCTGATTTAAATAGGGTACATTTAGATTTTTTCGGGGAGGGTCAAAAACTTTTAAAGATATAAAAACTCTGCTGTGGATAAAACAATCAACATTATCAGAAATACCACACATTCAATGTTGAAGAAAATCAGATTACTAAGTTTGGAGTTCCCCCTTTTTTTCTCTGGAAATTTTCACACAATTTAATCTATATTTTTTTTAAAGCATCTATAACAAATAGGGGTTAAGCTTAAATTGCAAAGATGTTAAGTATATCAAGGTCTGCATACCTAGAAATTCTAAGTTAGCATAAATAACCATGTGAAAGATCTTTTCTGTTTTGGAACTAAACTTTGTCACAATAGTCGTTGAGTGGCCTTCTTCAAATAGTATCTGTCAGGTCCGTGTCTCATTCAAATAAAGAAGCATCGTTCTATATTAAACCCTATGGAAAACATGAGGTTTTCCTCTGAAACTACCAAGCCAATTAGAACCATACTAGTTCACAGAAGTCCTTTTAAAAAAATGAATCAGAAATGTCCGCATCAATCCAAGATGGCTGCCAGCGAGAAAGATTAATTTTGGAGAGCATTCGATGCAAGAGACCAATCGATTATTATTGTAATTGTATTGTATATGGGAGAATACTTTTCTTAATTGTAATAACTTGTGTCTGATCCCCTTTACATTTTGTTAGCGAAATAAATATGTTTAAATCAAAGCCAATCGGAACCAATTTGATTATATTAGCCTTTTGTAAGGTCACCGACGAGATTGGATTATTCCTTCGTTCGTATCAATTCAGGTAAGTTAAAAAAAAAGCCAAATGTTTTTGGTTTGATCTGCACTGATGAGACATAAGTTGTCGAAATGTGCATATGCAGAAAATAAATTAACAGTAAGTCAGGTATATTGTTGTATAATACCCAAACACATAATTTCGGTTTCGATTTCATTAATAAATAATTTGTTTTCTTCACATTGCTATGCACTTTGATAACTTGTAGATGATGTTCTGCCCAATATAAGGACAACTCTTATCTTATATACCAATACATGTATAAACTGGAAACTAAAGATACCAATGACACCACAGGGCCAACACATCTGTAATACTTTTCACGTTTGGTTTCAAAACTTTCAGAAACTTCTGAAACAGTGAAATTCCATTTTCTTGGCAACACTTTCCTCAATATTACTTTTAGAATCACTTGGCGCCCTCGTCCATTTAAAGATTTCTCTGAAACCAATGGGCCGATTAGAATAAAACTTAGTCAAAACAGACCTTGCATGGTTCCCTTAAAATTTTTATCCGACAGGTCACTACCCCGTCCTGCGTGAATGGTTGGCACGCATAAAATAGCCTCATGCATTGTCTCAGTAGTTTTGTAATTATTGAACCTGCTTTGTGTTTTAATCGGAAAAAAGGCAAATATGTCAATCTCAGTTGCATAAAACAACGGACTATAACGCAAAAATATCGGACAAAAAGCAAAATTGTCGGACAAAAGTGAAACGGACAAAAAGCAACGGACTAAACACAAAATTTTCGAACAAAAAGCAAAATTTTCGGACAAAAAACAAATGCAACGGACTAAATGTAAAAAAATTCGGACAAAAAGCAAATTTCCAACAAAAAGCACTGTATCATACATACATAAAACGGCTATTGGCGTGAATATTCGTGGAAATTATGATTGGCCACCTTCACCTTTGTATCGACGTTACGCGCCATATTGGTGACAAATGCTGGATTTCAACCGAGATCATAGAAATGTGGTCTAGCAGGAACCGGGAGAAGGAATGGAAAAAGATATTAGAAAATATCAGAAAATATACAATATTGACGTTGAAAGTTGGAAGGTTAAGAAGATTTTTAGTGTAGTGTAAACATATATGTGTTCCCCCTGAAAAAATTCCATTGGAACAAATATTTTAAACATTGGCATAATATTTCTTCCTTTTGGAACAAATATTATATAACATTTATTGAGTTGGAAACAAATATAATTTTATGTAATATTTTTCCTTTGGAAAAATCTAATGGTGGAACTTATATTCTGTTACATTAGCACTAGAATAAGAAAACAAAACTGTCAGGATGTCAAGATATTATTTCCCAATGTACGAAAAGGGCGGACAAGGAAAAAAACACTACTAGTATTGGTTGAACAAAATTTCTTTTTGTTTTCATGTAGTCATACTCGTGACTTCAAGATGAACAACAACAACTAAAGCGGTGAATCATTGATACAAATATAGGATTGATCATGTATTTGTGGAGTCTTTGTCTATGTAAATTTACTCCATATCCTTTCATTGTTAAAATACTACATGTAAAAGTTGCTCACCGTTCCGTTGGATTGAAACATGGAATAATTGGTTGCGATCATTTCATTGAAAGCCGTGGCGTTTACACCCGGTTTTAACAGTACGATAATTTCGTCACTCAGCTCTAGTTGTTGGCTTATCTCTGTATCATTAACTTCGGTAGTAAAATTCATAAAAGTCATTCCCAATGCATACTGTATACAGAAAACATTGAGTAAAAATATCACACTTAGCATCAGTATTGAAGACTTCATTATGAAGCATTCTATATTTTAGCTGACCTTTTCTTTAAATACCATTTCTGAAGGTGACTTATGTTGAGTCATTTCAGTTTTTGGTTTTGTTTTTGCTTTGTGTTGTTTGTTTTTTTTCTGGGTTTTAAGTTGGTTTATTAATTATTCTCCTTCAGAGCTATTTTGAAGTGTACAGATAACAGCTTGAAAATAAAAAAGAGACAAAATGAATTTAGTTTTATTCAACTGGAAATGTTGATCTTTTTTTATGAAACATCCTTTTGTATCTATCTTATGGATTTTAAGTTGTAAGTATTTGTTTTGTACGTATATAATAACTAAATACCGAAGTCATATAAATAAGGGAATGCCAATTTTATTTTAAAACTTGCAATATCAGAATTTAAGGAAATTTTGTTAAAAACTAAGGAGTATCTACCTCTTGCGTAGCCTTGTCGTTAGCTGATTTTGGCTCTCCTATTTAGATCCTATTGGTAATTTGTTCTCTATCAGCTTTGCACATATTTCGATTCATGGATTTCCAAATGTTTTGATTTGATCTGCACTGAAGAGACATAAATTGTCGAAATGCGCGTGTACAGAAACTGAATTCCCAGCAACTTCTGTATTTTGTTATTTGTAGATCTGAGGTTATATCTTCGATATCTGAAGGACTAGACTGCATATTCAAAAATATTTAACAGCAAACTTTGTATCAGTGTTTTCAATATAAGTTTACAAGGCAGTTTTGTAAATAGAGAAGATAAATTCAGGCATCGCCAACATTCAATTGAAAATAAGATTGATTGTCATGATCGTAAAGACTCCAGAATTAGAGCAAATTTGAACGCAGAACTAAACAAAGATCAGGGAACGACCATTNGGGGGGGGGGGGGTCTATGGTTTTTTTCTAAAAAAATATTTTGGACCTGATTTTTTGTGAAAAAAATATTTTGGCTGCCAAAATGATAAAAAAAAATTCTGAAGGGGGCTTTATGTCCAAAAAAATAATGTTAATTTTGGAAAAAAATATTCGATGATACACGTGAAAAAATAGATAAATATTATCGCGCGAAGCGCGAAAAAAAATTTCTGTCCTGAAAAAAAAACATACCCCCCCCCTTCAGGTTAAATGGTCGGTCTCTTAACATAAAAACTAACGTATAATTGGCAATTCTCATCTATTTACAGCAATTTCGGTATTTTGTTATATTGTATGATAATATAGATGTCAAAGATATTTTAGTCTTAAAGGTAGAATAGGCCTTTTCGAAAAATTATTTTGGTCCGCTCTTCGGATACATTGAAACAGTTCCGGTGTCATATGGAATTTTGAGCCCCCAAAAATTGACCCCGGGTTCAAAATTCCATATGGGAAATTGATCCCGGGATCAAAATACCATATGGAAAATTGACCCCGGGGTCAATTTTATTCCATTTTATTTTGAACCCCATCATGGAAAACGAACCCACTATATTTCATATTCTCAAAAAGGGGGTTAAAAATCCCATGGTAGGGGGGTCAAAATACCATGGTTGACAAAATGTCACAATTTTAAGATGGGGGTGCAAATTTCCATGATAGGGGGTCAGAATACCATTGTAGCATAGAGAATAAATATCTTAACATTCAATTTACATATGCATGTTTTGAAAGGGGGTTCAAAATCCCATGGTATGGGGGGTCAAAATACCATGGTTGACAAAATGTCACAATTTTCAGATGGGGTGCAAAATTCCGTGATAGGGGTTCAGAATATCATGGCAGTATAGAGAATAAATATCTTAACACACAATTTACATGTTTTGAAAGGGGGTTCAAAAACCAATGGTAGGGGTGTCAAAATACCATGGTTGATATAATGTCACAATGTTCAGATGGGGTGCAAAATTCCACGATAGGAGGTCAGAATACCATGGTAGCATAGAGAATTAATATCTTAACATACAAGTTACATGTTTTGATAGGGGGTTCAAAATCCCATGGTAGAGGGGTCAAAATACCATGGTTGACAAAATGTCCCAATGTTCAGATGGGGGTGCAAAATTCCATGATAGGGGTCAATATACCATGGCAGGACAGAGAATTAATATCTTACATACAAGTTACATGTTTTGAAAGCGAGTTCAAAATCCTATGGTAGGAGGGTCAAAATACCATGGTTGACATTATGTCACAATGTTCAGATGGGGATGCAAAATTCCATGATAGGAGGTCAGAATACCATGGTAGCATAGAGAATTAATATCTTATGAATCCATTCTTTTCTCTAAATATTTAATTTTTTTGGCCATTTTTCACCTAATTTATTTTGCTGATGAGATGGAAAAAAAAAGAAATTCCATGATAGGAGGTCAGAATATAATACCAGGATAGAGAATCAATATCTCAACGAATAATTTAGATGTCTTGAAAGGAGGGTTCAAAATCCCATTTTAGGGGGGTCAAAAATACAATGGTTGACAAAATGTCACAATGTTCAGATGGGGGTGCAAAATTCCATGATAGAGGTCAGAATACCATGGCAGGACAGAGAATTAATATCTTACATACAAGTTACATGTTTTGAAAGGTGGGTTCAAAATTCCATGGTAGGGGGGGGGGTCAAAATACCCTGGTTGACAAAATGTCACAATGTTTAAATGGGGGTGCAAAATTCCATGATAGGAGGTCAGAATACCATGGTAGCATAGAGAATTAATATCTTTACAAACAAGTTACATGTTTTGAATGGGAGGTTCAAAATCCCATGGTAGGGGGTCAAAATACCATGGTTGACAAAATGTCACAATTTTCAGATGGGGTTGCAAAATTCCATAACAGGGGGTCAGAATACCATTGCAGGATAGAGAATTCATATCTCAATATACCATAATTTTATGCAGTAATAATGTTTTGAATCCATTCTTTTTTCTAAATATTTAATTTTTTTTGGCCATTTTTCACCTAATTTATTTTGCTGATGTGATGAAAAAGATGGGGGTCAGAATACAATACCAGGATAGAGAATCAATATCTCAACGAATAATTTACATGTCTTGAAAGGAGGGTTTAAAATCCCATTGTAGGGGGTCAAAATACAATGTTTGATGAAATGTCACAATTTTCAGATGGGGTTGCAAAATTCCATGACAGGGGGTCAGAATATCATTGCAGGATAGAGAATTCATATCTTAACATACCATCATTTTATGCAGTAAAATGTTTTGAATCCATTCTTTTCTCTAAATATTCTCTACATATCTAATTTTTTTGGCAATTTTTCACCTAATTTATTTTGCTGATGTGATGAAAAAAATGAAAATTGTGACGTTGTGCAACTTTCTTATTTTGACCACTCACCATAGTTTTTTTACCCCCATTTCATAACATGTCAATTTTATGTAAAAGATATAAATTCATTATCCTTCCATGGTATTCTGACCCCGAATCATGGAATTTTGAACCCCTATCTGAATATTGTGAAGTATGGTCAACCATGTCATTTTGACTCCCCCCATCATGGAATTTTGAACCTTCTAAAATATATATCTAACATCAAATATATAATTTCTCCAAAATTAAAAGTAAAACACAAGTAGGGGTTCAATATTTTATGGGGTTCAAAATCCCATAGGGGGGGTCACTTTTCAATGAGGGGGTTCAATATTCCATGGGTAAAAATTGACCCGGGGTCAATTTTCCATGGGGTTCAAAATACCATTTGACACCGGTTATCAATCCAACAAGGCCTGTGTTGTTCATTCTGAACACAGTTCATATCGAAACTACCAGGTCATTGTTTACTGTGACACTGCATTAATTTTGTTTAGTTAAAAGGTATTCAGGGTTTAAATTGTGTAGTGTCAGCCACCCGTACGAGGTACGAGTGATAACCGGAAGTGGACAGTGTTTACGGGAAATTTCCAGTCCATGAAAAGATAAAAACACTTTTTGGAAAGGGTTATTACTGTGTCATGTATACATGAGTTGTTCGATACTGGTAGCCTTTATGTCTATGGGAGTCTAGGATGATGTTTACTTCGCTGAACTTGATTAACTCTGACCTGCCGTTGGGTGTGGAGTTTCCTGACCGTTCATTGAAGATCTTATGGTGGCTCTGAGTTAAAATTACTCCCCTTTGGGTCGTTGTCTCTTTGACACATTCCCCGTTTCCCTTCTTTGTTCTATTTCTCTTTCCTAAAGATCTTTGAAGGCAATAATTGCCGACGTATTCAGGAACCTTTTATCTTCTTTTGTTTTGTTCGTTTAAAATTCATGTTTAATTTACTATACATACTGTTAATACATAATGCAGTTAACCAATAGTTTTTATTTTAAAAGCAAGTTAGTTCAAAAATTGACTTGATTATTTTTTTTGTCAGCCTTTTTATTGTGACGTCATACTATATTGTATATCATTTATTTTCCCGCCAATTATCTCCCTTTGCACTAAATATTTTCTATATTTAATCTTTAAAATATCAAAAACATTTAAAAATCTATATAATATTTCTTGAACAAAAAGCTTAACAACAAGCCTGTTCTCAGAGTTCCCTATTTGTTCTTTGTAAATGGTGCTGAAAATGCTGAATTTCACATGATTTTCAAAGGCTGATTATAGGAAAAGATGATCGGTGACACGTTATTTTCATTTTTTTTAATACATGAATTAATGCCTACAAAATATCTTAAAATAAAAAAAAACCGAAATTTTTATTAGGCTCGAACTACCTTTATCATTTATTTTCTGAGCAGACATACCGATCTTAAGGCCCCTTACTCCATTTTTTGTAAAAACGCAGGTAAAATGCTTTTGACCCCTGAATGTAAGTCTGTATCTTTGAAAATTTTACTGTTGTTGCATTTTTGGGTATGTGTGCTGAGAAAATAAATGTTTATTTTTTTTCAAATTATATTTTTATGCATTTAGTAAATACTAGAATATATATTTGAACAAAATATTTGAAATCTTAGAATTGATAAATTCGGCCAATTGGGTTTAACTTCTTTATTTGAAGTGTACAAGAATAATTGTACTATTTAGACTCCAATCAGCTGTTGTTGGTACTGTTAACTAGGTTTTTCTAGGTAGCAAAATTTATTAAGTTTACTGTTGTTGGTCCCCCGAATAAATTCTACAAGACAAGAACATAACATAACAACTTCTTTCCAAGTTTTAACCGCGTTTTTATTTATTACATCTTGTATATAGTTAACAGCTTAGCTTGGAAACTTTAGAAAAAAAAACGAAATCCAAAAACAAAACACAAACATGACATTGATTGAATTAAACAACCTTATATGGAAAAGTAGATTACAAATTTTAATATATATATATAAACTTTATCACAAAAATTTATACTTGTTTTCATGTGTAGAAAAGACACTACCTATGACAATGTGAACCTCAGATTTAAAATAATTTTATATAACTTGTTGCATGTTTGAAACGGGGATAATAACAGAATTACCGAACAGAGTTGTCAAGAGTCCATGTAGATAAATTAGGTGGAAAAACACCGGAAAAATTGTCGACCGCAATGTTCCTGTATTGGTATGGGCATTTCGAAAGAAATAGTGGGTTGAACTGAAGTTATGGCTCGACATGCCTCCTCTTCTATTGTGGGAGTGTCCGGTAGCAACTTGAAAAGAGTTTGGACCGAGACTTCATTTTTTCCCACAAGGGACCGATAACTAATAAAGACCTTTTTAATGTAAGTATGAGACGGAGTTTTTAAGCCTTGATAATTAAAGCGATCACGTAGATAACTTTGTCTAATGAGAAAGTCTGTATAATTCGTGCTAGCCCTCGCGTAACGAATTAATTGCGAAACATACACTGCGTAAGCAGGAGACATTGGATTATTACTGTCAATGTTAGCAAGAGAAGCAGGGGCCGTGTCATCGAAAGTATCCTAAAATTTGTCCTAAGACATACCTTTAGACGAAAATTAGGACCATCTTAGGACTGTCTTATGCCATATCTTAGGATGCACATCGGAGCTATCCTAAGACCATCTTAGTAAAGATGTCCTAACTTTGGTCTTAAGTGTTGTTTTTATCATTCATTAAATTGGGAAAACAACTTTTTAGTGACATTCTAATGGTATGAACGGAAAGATATTATTTCAAAAATATTTAAGAAAACTTATGACATCTTTTGTGAATATTAAACAATTAATTGCAATTAGTTTTAACAAAATGTAGCTGCATTCTACTGATATATAAAAAATGAAAATTATGAAAAAAATATAAATGTATTTGTTTTTGGTTTTAAACACTTTAAGGTAACACGATACCAAATGGCATATGTTCCAATCTCCCCAATTGTTTGTAGTGTTGCATCTTTGCAAGATACATCGGAATATCAATTAAATAATATGGGTCACCATGCTTGTTTTTCTATAAAACGCAAGGAAAATATGGATTTTGGTGCGAGATTTACAAAGGCAAATAGGGAAAATATATAATTTAAGTACGAAACTTTTATTTTTTGCGACGTTTCGATTTGTCAGAATATAGGAATGTTGACCAAAAACTAACATATTGAAGATATCGTTACCCTGAATCCAAACATATATAAAAACATATGTCACCATCCTTGTTTTTGAGATACAGCACGTCAAACTTGGCTAACACGCCTAAAAAGTGTTAAAATACGCGACGTTTAATAATGACGTTATTCGATGATTAACTTCTATACCCAGTTTTAGTATAGAGTTGTCTAGTCATGATAAAAGACACATGTCGAATAGTGTGATTTCGATTTATATGTCTAAAAATATATGAATTCATGGTCAGATTTTTTTCAGACTGACCTGAGCATTTTGTGATAATTTAAATGAGTTAATTTAAAACCATTCTTTCTTTTCAAATTTCCCTATATATATTACCTTAATTATATTAGCTTTTTGAATTTCTATATAATTTAAAA
>MJUU01022573.1:466-12753 GCA_002080025.1 Modiolus philippinarum
AATAAAATACAAGCAGTAGATCATAGTCTAGAATGCTAGTATATATATTAGCATGTCATAAGATGTTGGCACTACATACACGGTCGCAGCGAATGGGGATATATAAATCGCGGCACATATGGCACTGGTTTCAAGCCATTTATACATCCCCACTCCACGAGCCATATCTACAGCAACAACAAATTTCACACGATACAAATATGGGTCATGCTAGTTTTGCTGTCATTGGCGGAGAGATAATTACGTCAAGATATTGATTGGATTGAAAGGTTATCACGATATGCAACAGTGACCACATTTACTATAATAGTGTCATAGTAAGAAAAAGAATCAAGAATTATGGCAGGGCTGCCGCAGCAGCGTACGACTGTATGGTTGATAAAACAGTAGTGTCCAGGTTGTTACGGTTGATATCAGGTGCTGTAAGAGGCGTTGGTTTAGGTGTATATAAAGACTGCATGGCCTGTGGACAATTTTTCATTATATACGATTGAAGTGCTAAGTCAGTATTTGTTGTTATTATATTTCCGGAACTGTTTTTTAGAAATATCTTCCCATCAATTGTCCATGTATTGGCTATATAGCCTTCCGATTTAAGCCTTCGAGCTTTATATGCGATGTTATTACGCCTTTTCGTTAGGTCCTCATTAATCATAACTCTCGCATAATCGTTCGTATCTTTCAAATATTTACTGGATTTCAATATGCGACGTTTTACCAACGGATCCTTAACCCTGACAATAATCTGCCGTGGTAAAAGTTTTCGCCCGTGTTTATCTGTGTGTGCTGGTTTACCCACACGGTGTGATCGAACAATGTCATAATCTTTGTTGTACGACATCGAACAAACCAGACTCCTTGAGCTAACCGTCTTTAAGCAGCAAGCAAAGCACTCGCTCAAGAGTCATTAAAGACTTCGTTTTGTTTAATTCCTTTCCCGTGCAATACAGTGTATGTTTATTATATTATTTGGAAACAGGATGGATTAAGGAAATGTTTGGGACAAAAACCTTATTAAATTTACGGCTGACTTTTGCCAGCTTCATTACCAATTTCGGCTGTCATAATGCAGTTTCGATCGTTGATTTCGTTTGTTTTGTGTTTTTCATTCAAACTTTGATATGTAATCAAAAGACGTTAAACACTTCCCAGTGAGTCGATCTCTTTGATTCGTGTTTTTATTGTAGAGTTTTCTTACGAATTGTTGCCTGTGATTTAAATGTTCATTCATGGTAGGTGTTTCTTCTTAGATTTTTCTTTTCTTAAAAAAAAATATGGTCGGATGCATAGTAAAAGTCGGTGGGTCAAAATGTGTTAGTCACACGTTACAAGGAATAAATAAAGAGATATAACGGCAACGCGCAATGCATTCGTGTATGGTATACTATATCTAAACTTGTAATATTTCGTCGTTCACGTCCATTCACTTTAATACAAGCTTGACCTTCGAAACGTGAATGAACTATAATTTTTTTTTAACTGTCAATTATGTTAAAACAACGAAATGTGCAAAAAATATTTACTTAATTTAAAGGAGAATTTTTCGAAACAAGCTTCGGGGACTACTATATACATCAAAGAAATAATTAAAAATACAATAAAATAAATAGTAAATTTCATGATGCTGTAAATGTGTTTCAAGGAGTAACCTCTCGTCGGCAGCATTTAAATCAAATAATATGAAAATATAATTTGAATTGATTGACGAAACCGATATATTGTAAATATAAAGAGTCATGACAAACTTTAATAGAAGGACGAGTAAAAATGGCTAGATGTTGAGCAAGAAATTCAAATTATGACAAAAGGGCTGGAATCTGGAGACCCTATGACGGAAATGAAAGACAAAACTGTTAAAAGTAACGCTTAATTAGTCCTTATATGTATCTCTATTGTCTGCTGGAATAATTGTCCTCCAATGTTACAAGTACGTTATCACTTCAAAATTCCAGCACTGCGATCAAGTCATCCTATTAATGTTTTTGCTTGAATCACTGTGACGTTTTTAATTTGGAGCTTCACTTCCTCTTTGTGTACTAAAAAGGGTGAAAGAAGATGTTCATATTTAGTGAAAGGTAAAGATGTTTTCAAGCAGACAATAGGGATACATATGGGGATTAATTGTTCGCCACTTTTAGCAGATTTGTTTCTTTAATCGTAGAAAGCCAGATTCATACAAGGGCTAGTTCAGAAAAAAGACAATAAGCTAGCCAAATCCTTAAATTTCAGTTTCTGTTATATAGATGATGTTCTTTCATTGAACAATTTAAGGATAACCTTCATCTTTTATACCCAAATGAACTCGAAATTAAAGAGACCACTGATACAACGTCATCAGCATCATACCTGGACCTATGCATCTACACTGACAACTCTGGACGTCTGAAAACAAAACTTTACGACAAGCGTGATGATATCGACTTTCCAATAGTGAACTTCCCGTTTTTGAGCAGTAATATTCCCGCATCTCCAACATATGGCGTGTACATTTCACAACTCATTCACTGTTGCCGTGCCTGTAGTTTGTACAGCGATTTTGTAAATAGAGCGAAATCACTGTCTCAAAAACTTATACATCAATGGTATGTTCAGTCACTGTTGCAATTGTCATTACAGAAGTTTTACGGTCGTCACCACGATTTGACAGACCGTTACAATGTTTCTATTTCACAAATGAGAATGAGAGGTATCTTTGGGTAGATACAGACTTTGTTACCGGACCGACTAAGACCGGCTTTGACAAAACCGGACTTTTCACTGGCAGTGTGACGGGTGCAACGCGTGGAACAGACAAGGCTTACCCTTCCGGAGCACCTGATGATACCCCAGTTTTTATAGGGATTCACACTGCTAGTGCTTTAGTTGTGTGGAGTTCTTGTTCATTTTTATACCCCCCCCCCGCTACATAGTAGTAGGGGTATACTGGTTTACCTCCGTTCGTTCGTCCGTTTGTCCATTCGTTCTTGTTTATTATACCCCCACGAACGAAGTTCAGGGGGGTATATAGGAATCACTCTGTCTGTCTGTGATAGCAAACAATTTTTCGTAGCAGTTTTCTCAGTAACTGCTCATCACTGCAACTTGAAATTTTGTATGCAAGTTTATAATGATGTCCTTTACCGCAAGTAGCGATTTCAAGATTACCGGACATCTACTTCCTGTTTACCGACTTAGTTAATTTTCGATATCTTTTGCCAATCGTTGAAACTTTTCGTAACTTTTTTTTGACAGACTACTCATCACTGCAAATTGAAATTTTGTATGCAAGTTTATAATGATGTCTTTTACCGCAAGTAACTATTTCAGGATTGCCGGATATCAACTTCCTGTTTACCGACTTAGTTAATTTTCGAGATCTTTTGTCAATTGTTGAAACTTTTTCGTAACATTTTTCCCAGTAGCTACTCATCACTTCAACTTTAAATTTTGTGTGCAAGTTTATAATGATGTCCTATACTGCAAGTAGCGATTTCAAAATTGCCGGACATCTACTTCCTGTTTACCGACTTAGTTAATTTTCGAGATCTTTTGTCAATCGTTGAAACTTTTCGTAACATTTTTCTCAGTAACTACTCATCACTGCAAATTGAAATTTTGTATGCAAGTTTATAATGATGTCTTTTACCGCAAGTAGCTATTTCAGGATTGCCGGATATCAACTTCCTGTTTACCGACTTAGTTAATTTTCGAGATCTTTTGTCAATTGTTGAAACTTTTCGTAACATTTTTCCCAGTAGCTACTCATCACTTCAACTTTAAATTTTGTATGCAAGTTTATAATGATGTCCTATACTGCAAGTAGCGATTTCAAAATTGCCGGACATCAACTTCCTGTTTACCGACTTAGTTAATTTTCGAGATCTTTTGTCAATCGTTGAAACTTTTCGTAACATTTTTCTCAGTAACTACTCATCTCTGCAACTTGAAATTTTGTATGCAAGTTTATTATGATGTCCTATACCGCAAGTAGCGATTTTAGGATTGTCGGACATCAACTTCCTGTTTACGGACTTAGTTAATTTTCGAGATCTTTTGTCAATCGTTGAAACTTTTCGTAACAGTTTTCTCAGTAACTACTCATCACTGCAACTTGAAATTTTGTATGCAAGTTTAGAAGGATGTCCCATACAGCTAGTAGAGATTTCAAGATTGCTGGACATCTACTTCCTTTTTAACAACTTAGTTAATTTTCGAGATCTTTTGAGCAAATTTCACAATTTTTTTGTACTCAATGGAATTGTGCAATTATAACTTTTTTGTCACAAATTATATCGGGATCTTCTGCTCCAATGGGGAGTGGGGGTATCATTTTGTGGCCCTCCAGGCCACAGTACCTCTAGTTTGTTTTGTCTTCGTCATACTGTCTCAATTCGTGTTGGATGTGAATTGCCGTTATTTTGGATTTATGATTTTAGAATTCCCGCTTTCCCCGTTCTTTCCTTTCCTCGTTCTTGCCTCGGTATTCCCTTGTTCCTTCGGTATTCTACTAACGTTGTTTAATAATATTAATATTATTTTATTTAAAGTATTTTCCAAACTTTGTATCAGCCAAAATGTCTAAATTCTAAGTAAACAGCATTTTTCAATCATAAAACATAGTTTACAGTAATGGAAAGGAAGAATATTTTTTTTTAAGATGAGAATAAATATACTGTTTATTTCGGTACAAAACATACCGATTTAATACTGTTCTTATATACCGACGTTGTCGTTGACTTGTTTCCGTTTTTAACTATTTAAAACTCGTGCAATTCGACGCATAAAATTTTGTCCTACATTTTTTTCAACTGTTGTTTTCTTTTTATATTATCCCATGTAGCATCTAGCATAACACATTTCTCTCTATTTGAACATTAAGGTAGGCCTGACGATATCGCTTCAAAATGTTCCACTGCTTCTCTGCTTGTCTTAACATTGTGATTTCAATACAGAGATGATTCAAATTGCCTTGTTGGGCATAGTCTAACCTTGCGATGTTAAAAAAGCGATCTTTGAATTGTCCGATTTGAATCGGCTTGGTTGGCATAATTTAACATTGCTATGTTCATAGAGCGACATTTGAATTGTCTGATTTAATTTTCGGTCAGTTGTTGGGCATAAGTTCATAGATCGATCGTTTATATTGCCTTGTTAGGCATAATTTGCTATGATATTGTAGTGCATGTAGAAAGTGCTGTTAGCTATTCTGATCGCATAGTTTCCAATGCCAAAGTGACTGCTGGGACACTTTTATTGTCGCTCGATAATCGAAAAAACGTATCAGTTGAAAACAAAGATTTCACTTAATTTAATTTTTTTGTCACTAATATTGTTGGAACACATTTTGTGGGACTAAGGTATCGGTATGTTTTACGACCTTTGTACTTCGCGTAAACTTGCTAACAGCACGGCCGGAATAAGTTTACATTTTATGTTGAGAGTTTATGAACTGTCACAACAATATCTGGTATATTTGGAAGGATCATTTTACATGCCATAAAAGTCTTCTTAAAATACATTTGAATTTGTATGGAAAGGAAAACATTAAGTAGATATGAGTTTATATAATAAATAGTTATCTAACCGTGAAACATCGTCACTATATATATCTGAAAGTAATTGAATATATTGCTTTAAAGTAAATTGATAATCTCTTCTGATTCACAATTCCATGTCGGTGGCAAATTTAACGCCATTTATATCAAGAACATTCAACTGATACGAATCCACATTTCACTAACTTCAGAATTAACATAATAATATGTTTTGCGTCGGTCGATGATAGAATTCAAACATTATAATTTACACTAAATATAAAGTTGTTTTACAAATGTTTGTGAATTTTGCAGTGTCACACTTACCTACAATAAACCCATTCGATAATTTTTATTTTACATAAAGTTGTTCAACTATTCAATAAATATACTAAGAAAATAAGCTGCAAAAGGGCAGATTTCTGAGGTATGTTGAGTCCGTAAAAAGATTCTTTGTGCGAAAGACAAATGCTGTCTATATTTTTTATTTATAGTGTACTTGTTCTTGAGAAAATTTCTCATATGGTTATACTATCACACTTTCAAAATTTTGTTATTTGTTATTTTATTATTTTTTTGTAATATCCAAATGTTATTCTGACCATCTGTTTATAGTGCCCACATCTCAATATTTTACAATGCCAGGTTTTCTAGCAATCGACTTGATAAGTGCCCTGCGTTTTCTATACGTCGAGATCGTCCACTAGCTTGAGACACTAGGTCCTTTTGTCTGGCAACGGATGACAGTGATTGTAAGAGCACTTTGCCAGTTTAATTTATGTTTGGTGACGACTAGAAAAAAATAGATGGATGTCGCAGTGTTCAATATCTAGCAAAGAATTCCGCTCAAATCTGTGATATGGGTCGTCTTGAACTTACTAAGAGGTATGAGCAAAGCTCATTGTTGAAGGCCTCTTGATGACCACAAAATGAAGAACAACAATAAAAGCGTTGCTCCTTTGCTTGGATATGCCATAATTTACGAAAGGATATGGAGTAAATGAACCTGAGACCATAACACATATATTATAAATAAATTTTAATGAGCTGTATGGTCATTTCGGAAATTAATTCCTCATGAATTTGTACAGACTTTGTTGCAGTTGCATTTACTCCATATCCTTTCATTGTTTATTTAAGACCCTGCAAGATGTATTCGTAAATATATTCCTCGTGTAAGAGATGTATGCTTTCTATACATTTCAGTTATGATGTACATGTTCTTGGGGGAATTTATCATATGGTTTTCCATTTTTGGCATTTTCAATTTTTGATATTTCCAAACGTTATTCTGACCACCTGTTATAGTGCCCAAATCTCACTTTTTTATAATGCCAAGTTTTCTTACAATTGACTAGATGAGTGCTCTGTGTTTGTCTATATGTTGTAATTATCCACTAGCTTTAGAATCTGGTGATTTTGTTGGGCAAAGGGCAAAGGATAACAGTGATGGTAAGAGCACTTTGCCAGTTTAATTTATATTTGACCAGAAAAAGTACATTGATCTCCGCTTAAACCGGTGCTGTGGGGAGTCTTGAACTTACTATTAAAGCTCATTGTTAAAGGCCTCGTGGTGACTTCAAGATGAAGAAAAACACCTTTGATTGAATATACCATGTATTTGTATAGACGTTGTCTCATGTGCATTTACTCCATATCCTTTCTTTGTTTACAACTTTTATAATACTTTGATTTGTAATGGATTGATTTTTGTGATATACTAGTATATCTTTTTAAAAAATCCAGTATTGATATAGCTTTACAACAAAACCGATATTTAATAATAATGTTCAAAATTGTTTTACTGCTTCTATGGTACATGTGTTTTATCGATGAAAGAAATGGAAATCATATTATTTAAAATAAAACTACATGTATATTACTAAAAATTTATCACATCAGTATGACAGTTTGGCAGTATGATAGTAGTTTTATGATCTGGGTATTGTGTCTTAATGTCATCTAGGTACTCTTACAGAAACCTTGAGACTGAAGGAATTACATAAATGGCACTATGTCAGAAACACTTACATTCAGTGTTATCTTGACACTGTGTGAAGCCTGATCCCTGCTGAATAAGTCACCTTTATAGCATGTCAGAAATGGACTATGCATGGGAATTACACGGCATTGGTACTATGCGAGACCACTAGAATAACACTACCTGGGTACAATGTCAAGCCAAGAAATTTCCACCGCCTTGACTATGTCAAGAATCCCGTTACCTATAGGTTCGTTTGAAACCCTGAAATTAGACTTCGGGAAGGAAGCCATCGGAGTACTATGACAACATTGAGCCCAAGGGAAGTTACGTCAACAATAAGCCCAGAAACATATTTTCAAAGAGAAAGTGAACGAAAAAGCAATACTTTTATAGAAATTTGTGTTGTAAAACAGCTTACAAATGCTTTAGATGCAATATAATGATGCTTATCAGGGCTCGGGGTGATGTTAACCTCTCTTCCCTTGCTACAGTTTAACTCCGAGAAATTAGGCTATGTTTCTATTCCTTTTTATTTATACTCTATCTTTTGCATTTTCCCTATTTCTTCAAAGTATAACTGGTGACATTTCTTTGTAACTTTGAATACGAACACCAGAACTAAAAATTAAGCTTAAATATTACCAAGCAAAAAATAAATCATAGATAATACTGTTCTGTACCTCCCTTGAAAATAGAGAAGTATAAGAACATTGTTACTGAGTATTTGTATATTTAAAACTTAAGGTTATTACATAATATTACCTGTTGAAATGTGATATCTATTGATTTCAGGTCTATCCTAAACGTATTGTTTATAAATTGCACCTGAATCACATGTTATATCTAATTTTAGTTGCATGGAAACTAATACAGAGATTATATCTTCCAATTCAACCATACAATAGGAAAGAGCAAAAGTTAAAGTTATTAAGAAACGATTGAACAATTTATCTATTTCAACGTTGCGTATACATTATCAGCAATTGTTCCTCAGAAAAGATTTCAGTTTGATAATAAGGAACAAACAATGCAATCATACAACTTAATCTTTACATATGCCCACATATTGTTGATATTTCTATCTTCATCTGCATAATTCCATGTTAAAATATGGGTACAGAGCTGTAAATTGCATACTGTGGAAATGATAAGATTATGGTGGATATTTGGTTTTATGATTATATTGTTTATGGCCAAGGCAACTGGAGCGATTAAAAAGTTAATAAAACAAAGCATTCTTAATTCTGTTAAGTACATCCCATCATGAAATGAG
The DNA here is from genome assembly GCA_002080025.1 of Modiolus philippinarum. Lineage (NCBI taxonomy): Eukaryota > Metazoa > Mollusca > Bivalvia > Mytilida > Modiolidae > Modiolus > Modiolus philippinarum. The sequence continues at coordinate 9,237 of MJUU01022573.1, forward strand.
TTTTTATATAATTGTAACTAGTGGTAACTAATATACACGTACTTACCGTTATCGTTTTGTATACAACTTTGGTATTTATTGTATTTTGAAACCATTCGGCCGATGCCACTGCTGGTGGACCAGAGGTCCCCGAGGGTAATCACAAGCCCAATAGTCAGACTTGTCTGACATGAGAAAATCACCTTGTGTTTTATAGAAATTTACTGTTTTTATCAAAATTTACCCCTTAAAAATACAAGGCTTCATTCCGTGTATGGCACTCGGTGGATGTCCATGGTACTGAATTTGGCCTCCTTTTTTGATATTTTTGGTAATGAGTACTTCTTTTTTGACTACCTTTCAATTATGGCTTTCCACATTATTTGATTTTAATACTGCTGATGAGAGGTTACTCCTTAAAACACGTGTACAGCATTATGAAATTTACCGTTTTGTATGCAACTTAGGTGTATATTGTATTATTTATATCTACTATCTTAATTTAACAAAAGAAAAAAAGAAAATAAAAGTAAAGCCGTTGCTGGCTTGAATTCGTTTAAAAATTGATGCATACATTTACCAAAAAATAACAAATCAAAATGGAAGAGAGGAATTTTGAATAAAAATCTAGGAACACGGCAATACGTGAGGAAGAACAAATGAATACATAGAGGTTGCTCCATAACGGAGTTTGTAGCGACGTTTTTCATGTGTATATACTGTATACTGCATATCTTTGCATTGTTAATTCGAACCAAAGCTATTCACAAAAAAATATTCACGAATTAATGGACAGAGAGCTTCGATATTGACGTTACAGCTTTATAACTGTAACCTTAGTGAGTGTAACCCTAACCCTTGCTATCATAAATTTGAATGATTACTGAACAAAAATTATAAAGTTTGACAACTCAGTTGCTGCTGAAATTGTAGAACTGGTTGCTTGTTCCTAGACATGAAACTCCACAACTTAAAATCTTACAGTGCTGTTATCATTTGACGAATAATATTTGATAAGTATGCAATCGTTATAATACTTGTTTTACCAAATGTTTATTAGTCTGGCATATTACAATAAAAACATTTTTAAACATACAATGTAACGTTTACTCTTCCTTTGTATGCAGCATTTGGCATTTTGTTAATGTCTTCCAGACACTTTTAACGAGTGTCATAACATTACTACAGTTTTGACAAGTTTCCCACAATGTATTTTCATGTTTGTTATGCGACTGAAAACACTGGCATATATACAAGTCAGTTTATATTTTGTCAATTTTGAGAATATAATGTATAAACATGTATTTCTTGAAGCAAACATTGTTTAAACCGTGAGCAATGTACAATTTAAAAAGAAAAAATCAAAAGTTTTCAACAATCCAAATAGCAGGCGCATAGATTAAGCAACAACTGTACATTAACATTGCAGGGTTGGTTTGAAGATTGTGGTATTGTTTGTGCCTTAAGATCAAAGTTGTGAGAAAACGTACTGATTTTAGTATATCCTCCGACACTAAATGATCCCTTTCCTTTCTACTTTCTGTCAAACTTGAAAAATGCATGAATGGATGCTTGATGAAATGTCATTTGAGTTAATACAAATGGGTGGATACCTGTAAGAGGTACAAACAGGTATTACATTTATGAGAAACATAATCGAGAATTAGTGTTTTTTTTAAGGGTTCCTAAAACTTACTTAAGACATCTTGTAAGCACATGTTGGTTAGACTTTTAGTTGGCTTATACTATAGCAGAAATTGATATTCAAATGTACAGTCACTTTGCACAATTTCATGCCGATCTATCCCTGCATTCCCACAAAACCGATTTTATATATAAAAAAATAAATAAAAAAAATGTTTTAAAAAATAAAAAAAAAAAAACAAAATAGATGGAGCATCGCAAAAGTCTGTAATTCACATTTCCATATACTGCTATTTTTTTTTGGTCATAGTTTTTTTTTTCGGTCGTAACTCATAGTTCAGTGAGTACTTCAGTCTTATATAACCAAGTTAGCTGTAAACTAGAAAAAAACTTCAGAAACTCACAAGTCGGCTTCTTGTTTGTCTGTCTGTCCACCCTTCACTACTAGGATTTTGACGAAATTTTACAAAAAGAAGGACACTTAACTCAGATGTGCATGAAGGAATATAATTCTTGTCCGGCATCACAAAGGGGAGATGACTTCTTATTTTTGGGAAATTGTTGTTCGGTGTATCCTTTTGTAGCTTACCACAACACCTCTAGTTAGATCTGTTTTTTCGAAATTTACAAAGATCGACGACTTAAAACTAGAATATATGGCAAACGAAACAGGTTTCATCTTTTCTATACTTTCGACCCCTCTTTACAGCATATATGTATCTCAAGTGAATCGATTTGCTAGAGAACCTCCGAGATACTAGGGTTTCACCAGCATACAATTAAGGAAACTATTAATATATATTCATTTAGGAATTTGAGTTTGACGACCCGAAAGTTCTTTGATTGCCATCAAGAGTTGTTCCATGGCTTAACTGCTGGGATTTTTGCACATGTGTTCATTGGTTGGTATGTTCAATGTAAGGGTCTCGCAACTTGTGGCTTGCTTGTGTATTTAATACTAGATCTAGCTTTGAGTTGTCGTTTTAACTTAGATAGCTTGACTTTACTTGTCCCTACTACGATTTTTGTTGGGTTGTACATATCACTTGTCATATTTTTGCCTTTGTCCTTATACAGAGTTGGTATAAACATTTCCTAGAAGTTGTATCTTTAAACGATTTTTTAAGGTATCAAACCACCAATTCAACCAATCAGAGTTGGAACGAATGAGAAAATAGACCTTTTGAATCTAAAGATAGACTTTGTATTCCTGCACCTTTAAAACTATTCAAGGGAATTTGATGAATGGTGCATCCATTGAAACATTGATATATTAGGTTTAATTCAAGACCAAGGTCAATTGACCAGGTGTAATTTTAGATCACTTAAAAGAGGGGAATTCCCAATGACTATTTTTGCGCAATGTTGTGACGCCGTGGTACGTATTTATAGGTGGCTTTCCCCGACACACCGGGAATCTCTTAGAAGGCTTTAAAGGTATGATGAAAATTTGATATAATGTAGAGCAGGTATGTGCCTTTCACGGCATGTATGGTCTTGGCAAGGTTAAACTTAAGATAAAATGTCCAGGGAGGTTTGAAAATTCCAAATTTTAGTTGAAAATGTTAAAGAAATGAATTGGTGGTTTCACACCTTAAGACAAAATTGGCGAAAATTTTGAAACATGTCTTAAAAAGTTGTTAATAGCCTAAACTGATGCAAAACATGTATGTATGATGAATTAGAGGTAAAGATTGAAGTTTTAGCCAGCTGGTGCCACAATTTTGGCCAAAAATAACTGTTATGTATTATTTTGGTATTTTTACACTGAAATACCACTTTTAGGCCATTTTAATGATTTTGAGCAAAATTAGAAGGGTTAACTGTGTAAAATAGTTTGAAAACATCAAATGCAGGCTGATTTTACAAAAGAATTTGTCACTGTTTTGAATAT